>CAUYRH010147349.1:0-27662 GCA_963574655.1 Perodicticus potto | reverse complement strand
CTACTTGGGAGGCAGAGGCAGGAGACTCACTTGAGCCCAGGAATTGGAGGTTGCTGTGAGCTGTGATGCCACAGCACTCTATCCAGGGTGACAGCTTGAGGCTCTGTCTCAAAAAAAATAGTATATAACAGACACTGAAACAGTATTGGGAACTTTTGCCATGTGAGCCCAAAAAGCACGCAGAAAAAAGCCCAGCTGCTGAGCTGAGAGAGGGACCACGTTTCAAATGAAGCAGCTCACAGAGCTCAAAGCTCCGTGAGTAGATTTATGACTTCTCAACAGCCACCCCAAATCTCTTCTTTCTGAAGTTTTTAAAATTCTGTTCAAATTTTTTACTTCACAAAACTTATTTTTTATGATTTATGAGACTGATGGAACTTAGTATTGCCAGGCCTGTTATACTAAGATTTGTCAAGTTTTACTTCAGTTAAACATAAAAATTATAGATTACTGGAATTTAAACGATAAGAAAAGAACATTTCAGAGAAAAACAGAATACTTGTAAGGCTCGTAGCTGTTTCCTTGAAGTACACAGAGATGCCCGACTCCATTATGTTCCCACTGATGAGAGTGGAGCACCGCTCAACTATTGTTACTGCAGAGAAAAACAACAGGTCCTGCAGTGTTAAAATAATTTAAAACTGCAAAACTTAAAAGCCACAAGTATTATTTTCTCATAATGGCCTGAAGTAAGTACTGTGCCTTTGGTCCGAGAAAAGTTTCTTGTGTTATAATTACACAAGGCAGACTTTAACCATGGGAGTTGTTATAAAAGCCGGCAATGAAACTCCTCATCCTGCACTTGGTTTCAGTATTAGTAGTTTGGGACATTTTCCCAAGTAGTAATTCAAGAGAAAACACTGTTTTATCAAAACACAATGACATAGAATATGAAAGGAAGTTCTGTGAGGACCAAAAAAAAGACAAATAGAAGACAGCGTGGGCCCACCTGGGCAGCCTAGCCACCCACGTGCGTGCAGCATTTGTAAGTAAAGGAAGGAAGGAGAGCTCAGGGATGTGCCAGTTCACTGGGCGCGCCCCTACTGTGTACTCTGCTGTAAAGGAATACATAAATATAGGCCCTATGCCTCTGCAGTAATCTATTTTTAACAGTTAGTTCTCTAATTAAACCACCCTTGAGTACCCACATTATTGGTGGGTGTTTTCAATATCTGGGCTCCCCCAATGAACCAAGGACTAAAATCAGTTGTTCCTCCTTTCCCATGCTAAATTATTAACCAGGAAATGTAAAGTACAAAGGCCAAACCCTTTCGGTATGTGGAAAAGCAAGACCAGGAGACGGCAGCTGTGTAGCTCGGGCCTTCAGCAGCCTTCGTGAGGGACGCCAGGCACATGGGGCCCCAACTGCAACATCAACCCTCCTGTCCATGCCACCTTTCCTCCCTCCCTCTGCTTAGATTTGTACTCAGGTGTTAGAAAACTAAGGGTTTAAGGAAAAGCATTTATTTAAAAAAACAAACAAACAAACAAAAAACACACAAGACCGATAAGCTCTGGCTGGCAGGATACAAACTATGTGGTTTCCAGAAGATTGAAAAAGAAAGTGAAGACACAAAACAAGCCCCTTACTTTGTTTATCAAACTAAGGTAGTCTTAGTCACTAAAAGATCCTGCTGACTATTTCGTATGTCACTGTATGATTCTTTTTTATTTTATTATTTTTTTTATATATTTTTTTTGTAGAGACAGAGTCTCACTTTATCGCCCTCGGTAGAGTGCCGTGGCGTCACACAGCTCACAGCAACCTTCAACTCCTGGGCTTAGGCGATTCTCTTGCCTCAGCCTCCTGGGTAGCTGGGACTACAGGCGCCTGCCACAATGCCCGGCTAGTTTTTTGTTTGTTTGTTTGTTGCAGTTCAGCCGAGGCCGGGTTTGAACCCGCCACCTTTGGTATATGGGGCTGGCGCCCTACTTGCTGAGCCACAGGTGCCGCCCCACTGTGTCATTCTTAATGTCAAGGCCAAGGGACAGCCTAATCCCATAGAAAGAACAGATACAAGGCCAATCCTGTCCCATATTCAACACACACACAGAGACACAGCTCTCATGTGCTACCCTCCCAAACCCCGAGTGTTAATTCGAGTGTTAGACAATTTTAATAAGTGCCTTCTTCCAGGAATATCATTGCTTTCAAAATAAACATAACAATTCATAACTACTTAGTCTCTTTTATGCTTTTCTGGAAAAGCTAGTAATTCTATTTCTATATCATCAGGTAAAGTAACCGTTAAGTCAGTTTTCTAATTTCACAATTTCAGAACTTTTTACACAACTAAAACTGATCATGTCTTCTTAACATTTATGATAAATACTGTTCCAGAAGCCAACTACATGATTGTTTCTCAAAGCAAAGAGGATATTTTACCTTTATTAAAGAAATCAGGAAGCATTTCTAGTATGACCTTCCCAGGGAGTATGTAAACCCTAATGACGTGACTGAGCTGCAACCGGGAGTCACCATGTATCATCCAGGAAAGACCATCGTGTGCGGCTGCTGTGTTCCTGCCCATAACTCAACATGCCAGTACTCAAGCGCCCTTAGCAATCTTCTGATTGTACCTTCAGTTGTTTTCATTTTCCTGCTTATCAATAGAGATTTCTATCCATGCTCTAAGAAAATGCATGCATCCTACAAATTCATCCATAGCAAGTTATCTTGAGATTGAACACATGAGGAATATTAACATAGCTCTGATTTGTGCTTTAATGTCATAAGATCAAGATAAAATCTTCCAACTGTGATCCTAAATTATATTTATCAAGTTGGGGGAGTACTCTTGTACTGCCCAGATTATAGAATTACCCTTTCCTTAATTCTCCTCCCCACTTAGACATTTATTCCAAAAATCAGGCAAAAAGTTCCACCATGGAGGACTGTTCCTTGGCATGAGTTCTTCAAGGATGCTTCAAGCACAGAGTACTAGAAAGTTAATAGCAATTTTAAGTAAAACATTTCCCTAAACTCTGAATTTGCAATATCAGAATGAATCTAGCTTTCCTTCTCTTCCAGTCCCAGCTCATTTAGGAGAAGAGGTGCCCAGAAATACCGTTACTAACCTAATCCCAAGTGAAACAAGCAGACAGTGAGCCAAACAGATTCTGCTCATTTGTGGGAGACACAGGACTTGAGAAAGAAGCGCGAAGAGTGTTGATGGTGCTGTTGGCCATCGTTCTGGACAGGGAAGTGAGAAACCAGTATGTCCCACTCGGATGACACAGCCCCTTACCATGTCGCCAGGCTTGACAGAGACCGCCACCACCAGTCCAGGCATTGGGGAACGCAGAATGCTGCTCGTGTCCTCAGCCACTTTTTCCAGCATAAATTTGTTCAATTCTGCAGCGAGTTTGGTTAAGACACGCACCTTATACTTAGGGAAAACAAAACAAAACAAAAGGATGAACTCTTCCTCAAAAGTAGCATCCATTCACAATGTTTTTAGCTTTTAACAATAACGTCCTTAAAGGTCATATAGTTTTTAATTATTGTACACAACATCAAAATATATTTGTTTCGGGTACATTTTATGAGCTATTTTAGAGATTTTTTTGAAATAAAAACTATTCTGGTTATTAACTACTGTTAAATAATAATCACCCTTATTATATCTTTAAGGAAATCATTTCAAAACTTTCTAAAGGAAGCAGTGAGAATTTTACTTGTATTCCCTTCATTGCTTTTAAAACTTAACCCAGTGAAGTCAAATCCCAGGAGCCGGGTGGGCCAGAGGGATAAAAGGCAGTGACTCTGCGAACACTTGCCAGTAGATGGCAGCAGATTGCTGTCACAGACTCCCCACATCCCTCCTGAGAGCTGCTGTTCTCGGTATCAATAAGTTAAGACAAAGGGGTTCAGTGTTCATTTTGGGCAAAACATATAAAATTTAATTTTTTCAGTGATATAAAATATTGTATTCATGACAGAAAAAGTTAGCTTTTTTTTCTAGGCACATTACGCAGTCTGATGTAACAAGATGGTTAGGACGGATGAAGATGAAATCTGAGGAGGAAACCTTCTGCACCGAGAGACAATAACACCCCGATTTCACAAGCATTAGGAGAAAACGATATTTACAGCCAAGTATTTTTGTGGCACCTTCTGTAGGTGGTCCTCAAACAATTAGGGACACATTCGAGGCAGTTCAGTGAAACAGAACATTTCTCTCTTTCTCTTTTTCTTTTTTCGAAACAGAACATTTCTAATAAAGAGAATTCCTGCCATCTCTGTGAGTAAATTTGTGAGGCTCAATTTGGTCTATCCAAACAGAAACAAGATAGAATGGTTTGAGGAAGTGTGGATGGGTGAAGTTGGAGCCACCACCTGAAGATCTCTGGCTCCCTACCAGGCCAAATTTCTTGTGGATAAGAAAAAACAGCCGCTCCATTTTGTTCAGGAAGAGCTGCTGTAACTCAAAGCCTCCTGTGGGCATCATGGTGGCAGGGATGCAAAAACAAAACATAATTCACCCTCTCATTCCCTCCTGGACCGTGCAATCTGGAAGCCAGCTCTTCACAGGGCCTATTGAAAAGGGGTGGGGGAGGGTACCAAGGAAGAGCTTTGATGGCCTGGGTTCCAAGTGGATTTGCAACACTGTGACAGGTTGAATAATAACATCTTATGCATGTTTCTTTACTCCTGAGTGTGTGTTTTGCAATCAAGACATACAAGTGGCTGCCAGCTTCTGAAGGATATGATCCTTAAGTGAAATTACAGAGCAAATAAAAGCTTTTTGCTCCTATTAAAATTCATCTGAGTCATAAGTGGCGACAGAAAAAAGCAAGGAGAGTGCAGGCTGCTGTCAGTCTAATAAACATTCTGGGCAGAGGACGATTTGTCAGCGATGAATTGTACCTCAAAGTCCTTCATTAAATCAATGGGGGAGGATAGAGGGGACAGGGGAGAATATAATTGGACCAAATTGCACAGTTTTAGTATCTGCACTCTGTCTTAGAAAAGGAAAACCCACATCACTTGAGGCATCAAAGTCAACAAAAAAGTTACTTTCCAGGTGGTGTCGCCCTGGGCTGGTCAGCACTGTGCTGCAGAAATATTTTTTTCTCGAGTTTCGTACAATTCCACTTCATAACATAAGCCCTAAATTTAAAAAAAGTATCTTTATACACTGAGAAGACTGGTTAACCACATTTCACTGCGTTGGACACATCAGAAAATTTCAGCTATATCACAAACAAACCTACATATAGATAAAGTGCTAAGATTCTGCTTAGCTCCATTTCTTTCCAGAAATTACAAGATCTTGACTAAAACGGGATCCTTTTACTATTTTTATAATTTTCATATCTTTTGATTCTTTTCTCTGTAGGACTCCTGCTTTGCTTGGAAAGAGATGTAAAAGAATCACAAAACTCAATGTCTTTAGATGCAGTCTTTGTTATTGATGAGATGTTCCTTTTCCTTTTGTATTTGTTTATTGTTCTTAAATCTGTTTGGGGGATAAGCGACTTATTGTAATTGCAAGCAAAAAATAACAACAGAGTAAACTCCTCTGGAGAGGCCTGTTGCAAATACTTGGCTTAGAAATGACCTTTCTGAAATAAAAAGAGGAGGCAGAGAGAGGTTCTCTTTTTAAGATTACCTTTGATGTTGTCCTGACCCCTTCAGCATACCGCACAAACATGCCTTCTTAAAACAACCCTCTTGGCTTGCCCGTGCTGTGGCTCACGGGGGCACGTGCCGGGATGTGGCCCAAGTGGGGTGCAGCATGTGGGCCTATCAGAATGAATTGCCTGGTGAGAACCGTAAAAGCTTTTTGATGCTCCAGAAAAGAAGTCATTTAAGAATGTACACCAGGGCTTTCAGAGCTTATGATCAAAACTGCTATTTATTGGCTTCTCTGGATTCTTTGGGGGCACAAGGGCAGCCAACTAGCAAAGATCTCAGGAAAGCACCCCTACTATGACTGCAGGGTCCAGGTTTACTTTTATGATGGGCATTTAAATATTCCTCATGGGTTGTACAAACTCCCCTGGTGAATTCTGATTTTAAGCATTATTGTTTTCAAGCAGATAAACCAAGAAGTTTGGTTTGGGGGGCAAGGGTCCAAGATTTGAATGGCTAGTTGACAGGACAGAATGGCATGATTCCAGAAGCCAGAAGTTTTTGCCCTACTTAAAAATCAGGAGAAGTTTCAGCTTGAGTGATGAGAAGCTGCTTGTTGGTTAGACTGTACTGCCAGGAAGCTGTAAGTTGATTCGCTCTGGGTTGGTCAGAACGTCACGCTGCTGGATTTAGGAAGTGCTCTCCAAACCACAGTTGAATGAACAAAAAGTTCTTGAAAAACCCCTCACTGTGTAAGTTGGAGCAGAGAACAGGTGCTCTCTGGTTTGGCCCACACGTGGAAATCAACAATGGGAGGGAACAAGGTGTTATCTAATGACCCAGTTATGGTAAAGACCTAGAGCCCAGGTCTCTTAAGCTAATTAATTTTATGGTGTCTACAATGTGAAACCACGTCTAACAAGAAAATTTCTCCCAGAAGTTTAAAAGAAAGGAAAGTAATCACAGCGACATAAAAGGATCAGGAAGAAAGCCACAAGAGATGAATGATTAAAAGGAATGCCAGTGAGACTGCTTTTAAAATTAACACGCAGCTCTTATATGGGACCTGATTTTTTTTTGGGCCTGGGGGGTGGGGGGGGGAGGTGCGGCAGTTGGGAGAGAAAGGGGAGGCCAGTGGCCAGTTGTGGTTTGGGAGAGATGGGTGCTTTTTAACTGGACTTAGTTAATAAAAACACCCTGTAAGTGGGCAGCCCACAGCTCAGCACCCCAGAGAGGGTGAAGAATCATCTTCTATGAGACCCCCTTCTCTGAGGTGGGTACACAAAACACCATCCTGCCAGCTTCTATATTCATTCAGCACACATACCAGTGACTTTCCAGCCCCCATGTGCTAACCCACCACTGTGCTTCCCAGGTCCATGGCTGCACACAAGGTGGGTACTTGCAGTCTGCTTTACAGACATTTGCAGATGTGATTTCAGAGCCTGAAGGGTAGTTCCTCTTCCCACGGGCTCAGCTCATTTCTAAGTCTTTCTTCAGTAACAATTAGGAAACATATAGCATATAGATGAATAATCATTAATGTTTTTTCATGTCAACTGTTGGCCATCTGAGTCAACACCAAGTCCAGAGCAAAGGCTGATCCTTGAGTGTAAATCATTTTACATTGGTTATCTCAACATCCTGAAGCACTAGCCAAACAGTGTACATGCACTCAGTAAGTAAGGGCAGTGGCAGACACATTTCTTCAACCATAAGGATCTCCTCCCCTTCCAGGTTGTATGCTCTCTGGCCCCAAAGGTCTTGAACATTCAGCAGTGTCTTCATTCCCACGGTGTAGCAGTGAGAACTAACATTCAAAAAATTCCCTACCTGTCTCCTTTCCTGACTCAGAGCTAGAGAAAAATTGTCAACCCGTTTAAAGTGACAGAAATGATAAGCCGCACAAACAATGTATCTTTAAAAACATCGGCATAGCAGAAAAACAGAGAGAAAAGAAATATAAATGAAAACACTTCAGTAGAATGAAAACTGTAATTCAACCACGTTTTCCTCTCCTAAGTTCTTTGTAGGGGAGACACTGCTATCCCCTGAGGGAAAAGACAGCAAGATTCAAAGCCGTGGAAAATACATTCCCCTCTGCTTCCTCAGAGGGCCTAACAGCCCAACATCCTAAAACAATAACAAAAGAACAAAGATCTCAGAGAAACAGTACTAAGAATATATAGAATTGGAGCCTGCGGATGTCCTGGACGTACAGCCCAGGCGAAGAAGGTGCCATGAACAGGCAGCAGCTAAAGCGTGGCGAGCCACAGCCTCCTGCTGCTGCAGTGGCTAGAGCAGCCGGAACCCATAAAGAGGTGACAACTCCATCAGCGCAGTCTCAAGGTAGCTGTCAATCAGGACGCATCATTTAATCCAACAGCACTCAGAGGACTTTCTCCTACAACCCACATGACAGCATATCTACAGCTCTATTTATATCAGCGCCCAGTTGTGTTTACAATGTTGTTGTAATTAGAAAAGACGCAACAGGCAGCAATATTACTGAGATTTCCATTTTGCAGTATTGCCCTGCAAAGTGTGATCTTGCTTCTCAGAGTCATGTTAAATGACAAAAGGCTATTTTCTTCAATCTCCCAGCTCAGACAGCACTTCATTTGCAGCTATCTATAATTAGATTAATGGTGTAGTGCTGTACAAAGCAGGCCCACTTCACATCAGATAGCATATGAATTAGGACAAACACTTATTTCAATTCCAGGCAGAGAAAGCAATGACTGGGGTATTTAGCATACCCTTTATGGTGGAATGAGATGTTAATTGTGTACCATTACCTCTAAACTGCTTGCTTGTTGTATAAATCACTGTGCTAATTGATGCAGAGATAGAAATGTAGCCACAGGCAAGAAAGCAAAGGAATGAGAGCCGAAGATGGTGGGTAAAGGATTATCGAGTGAAACCATATGGAGATGAGGTTCCTTTGAAATGTTTGCTTCCTACCCAAGAGCTGGGTCTCAGCACAACTCTGGTTCTCAGAGTAAAAAATTTAATTTTTTGTATTTCTTTTTAAAAGCACAAATTACTTTTAAAAGTCCTGGCGGCCAGAAATCCAAATTATAGGTATGTGGAAATAATCTGAATATACATTTATAAAAACATGGAATGTGTAGTTTTCAGAAAGAGTCCTTATCTGGGATTATGGCTTATGGGTTAATAAGTAACACTTGTCAACTACCTGAAGCAGATGTTTCTGACCCATCCGCAGGGCAAAAATAAATTCTTTCCCAAGACTTGAAGCTGTTCTTTTAGATTTAAATATATGTGTGTGTGTGTGTGTGCGTGTGTGCGTGTGTGTGTGTTATGTATAGATTTAGATTTGTTGTAGGTTAAGTAGAAACATTCAGGATGGCAATCCCACAGAACAGAATCATTTGCATTTGCTGTTGAAACAATGGTGATTTTAGCACCGTTACCAAAACACTAAACTGTGATTCTTTCAGTTGATGATTTCATAGTGGTAGGAAGGAAGTAAAAAGGAGATTGTTTTGTTGTTTTTCTAAAACTAGCAAAAAAATAAACAAAAGCATATAGTTATTTAAAAACTTCAGGTTTTTTTTGAATTGCCAAATGCTACTCTTCTTTTTAAAACGTCCTATTCTGCCTTTAATAGCTCTCATTGGGTGAAAATGAGTGTCTTAAAAGCATAAATACAGAAAGCAAATGCTATACCCCACAAGTCAAACCATTAGTGATCCATAGATAAACATGCCCGTGGGAAGTTCAGAAATAAAGTGCATGTGTCCTATGTTACGTGTTCACAATATTTTTAATAGCTAGGCAATGCTAAGGTGCAAATTACTGCTGTGCACTTTTTCACAAATTCAGCTGCTTAGTAATTAGCACTGTTATAACAAAATTTTACACAGAGAACAAATGCAGTAGGTCAGTTAACAGTTCAAATTCTCAACTTCACAGTAACAGTTAGCATATCATCTATTGCAAGTGCTCATCTGGTAAACTCCACCGATAGCTCAGCTTTGTGAAATACGAATGCCATGTTATCTTGCAAGAAAATAAAGCAAAGTTCCCACAACTTAGGGTGCCTGGTTCAAGTTATCACCACTGAAACTTGCAGAAAATGGCTATTGGGGGCCACAGTTGTTGCCTTTCACCAGAGAGAGTAGCCCTTATGTTACTGGACAAAGAGGGTCTGGCTACCTGTCACTGTCAGCCAAATGCAGGGATGGCGCGGGGGGATAAGGTCCAACAAACTTTATTGTTAGAGGCCAGCAATTCTGGAAAACAGTGAGAGGAACCTTCCTAAGACTACTCTACTCTTCCATTTCCCAAACCAGTTTTGTACATAAAAGTTCAAAGCAAAACCATATTAACCCTTATCTTAAACAGTAATAAATAATAACCAGCATAACCCATGACCTATTACAACATTTCCAATTCAAAAGCTAATCTTCTTAATTAATCACCCTAAACTCCTTTTTTTAGGTTAAAGCTAAATTTACAAAACAACAAGAATGGAAGTCATGAGGCGAAAGTCAAAGTCACAGTCACGTAGGCCCTTAACTGACTAGACCAGCTGTGGCCTCTCAGTCTAGCGTGACTGACTCCATCTTATTCTCACCACATGAACTTTCATTAACTGAGGGACACCAGTATTGTAACTTCAAGTTTCACAGTTTAAGTGTGGATCATTATGCTAAATATTAAAAAAAAAAAAACCCACAAAGAAATGTCAAGGCCCCTTGGAGTAAAAACCAAGGTCAGCAAAGTAAGTAGTGGGAACTACCTTGAAAGGGTCCTTCCCCCCCCATGCAGCAAGATGACATATGTGGAAGTTGCTGGAGGAAAGACCCGGAAGCAGTGTGAGAACCTGCTCCCATCATCCACCATGTGTTCAGACCAGTGGACCTGGAGCCTGACAGCTAGCACCAACACGCGTCCGCCATGTGGGTGTTAAGGGAAGGAAATATATGGTTTCTGGTATTACGCTTAGTCCCTCAGTATTCGCTCCAATTGGAAAAGCAGTTAAACACGAAGTAAATCATTCGGTGAGCCTAGCTGGCTAGCAAAGTACAACTGATAACGTCAACATGCTATACTGACATGACACATCACATTGAACACTCATCCCCTGACACTTAAGCATCAATCTATACTCAAGGTTTTATTTTGTTACTGGTAAGTTGGTTCTTGAACTTGGATCTTTTGCTAAACTGATCAGTGTGCCACAAGGAAAGGGGCTGCAATAACTGTGAGCAAAGATCTCAGGTTTTTGAAAGAAAGAATTACACAAATAAAAGTGGAAAAGAAAATTTAAAAGGAGCCTATTTCAGCAACTCCTTTTTGAAACTTCTTGCTAAAACAGGAAGGCTTTCCTTGGACAAAAGAGCTATCTTTTATCAACGCTAGAAATCAAAAACGTTGAAGGAAAGAGTGAGTAAGGCTGCGTGTACATGTACCGCTGGCTTGTTCCAAACCAACAGTCTCTGGAGAGGAAAACCCGGGATGTCTGTCAGTAATACAAAAATCTAACCTAGTCTTTTACTGGTTTTGCTTTTGTAAACAGAAACACAAAGCTCCCTCTAGTTCTACCGTCCTAAGACAATCAACTTTTTTTGAACAACAGTGACAAAAATTAAATTGAAAATTCTTCAGACCCAGCACTCAGTAGCACAGAATTTATTTCCTTCATTATGCTCCACTGAGGTTATGTTCCTTGTGATTTGTATCAGTTGTATCTTGAGACAGACCCAAAATTGATGAAGAAGAAAAAGAGCTACAGTATATATAGGTGGCCAGCCCTGTTCCTCATCCCCTAAGGCTCACAAGGCCATCTCTGATGGGATGGACACCAGGAAGGCCTTGCTTGTCCTTAGGGAGGGAGCACAGATGTCAATGCTGGTGGCCTCAGAGCTCAGCGCTGTGATATGGCTGAGTGCAGTTGCACCCATGACAAAGGGGCCCAGCCTCTGCTTAGCCCAGGTGCCCACAAGCTGTCTTAACGAGTAGGTGCATATGCCACAAAGGCAATTTGCTGGAATAAGTGGCACTTTCACATCCACAAAGGCAGGTCCGCTTACAATGAACTGTACAGAACTCACAAAATGGAACATGTGCGTTCTGTTTGATCAGGAGTCTCTGTGAAACATTATGACTATAATGAGTCATTTTTTTTACACAAGAAAAATATTATAGATCTTTGAAAGCCTTGTACTCAATTATGTAACAATACTGACATCTGTTAACAGTACAGACTGTTTCTACTCTGCATCCTGAATTGTTTTATGTAATTACGAGTTTATAAGGTATTTGGTAAACCAGTAAGAAAGTACCTTTTAAAGCACTATATAATTTGGGGTACAATGAAGTGTTCTCCTCGAAATCTATAATTAGGGCAGCATCAGCTTACAGAAAAGTACAGGAAATGTTATAAAAACACAATTATGTAAATAAGCACCAAGGTAAAGAAGTGTACCATTTTGCTACGGTCACCACCCATCTTTTTTTCTTCCTCTTGTACTTGAATTGTTCTTTGCTCATCTCTAGTTAAAAGTCATGCTGTCACAGGGTGCAGAATAAATGAACTCTGGAGAACAGAGATGAGACCTTCCTTCCCTCGTAAGTTCCTCCATCCCCCTGGAGTCAGAACACCAGAGTCCTGGGAAGTGTGCCAAATGCCAGGGCCTTCAACAACACTCTTGCCTTTCTGGGGTTTTAAAATAATAAAATACTTTTACTATTATGAATTCACTGAAGAAACTCAAAATTCAATATGTAAAAATGCTTGCTGTATTAGATAGAAATTCAGAAACTGAAATACAGAAAGACAAAGTAAACGAAGCTAGAGGGGATTGTGATACTGTGCAGTAAACTGTTGGCCAAGAAAACCAAAGGAGAAAACCACCCAATGACTCTTCACATGTTGGTCCAAAGTAGTAGGAATGGTCTCCAGTAGGGGATTGCTGAGGAACTTTAGTTTACAATCTGACATATCTTAGACACTGAACCTGGGCTGCAAGACAGACAGCTGGTCCCCTGCGTGTCATGCAGCAGACAGAAGAGAGTCAAGATGCTGCAGGTAGACAAGACCTGGAAAGACACAATCTGGAGAGAAGGAGATGTGGCCCCCATATTGCCAGCAGTGGCACGTGAAAACCCATCTTTGAAGCCAACCGACCTGAATGCTGAATGTGACATCCCAATAAGATGTCACATATGACTAAGTAAAATCAAGATAATACATGTTTTGAATGATTGTTTGGAGGAATTTACTTTACAAAGATTTGCAATGCACCTAGTAAGTACCTGACAGTAACTACTCACTAAATACTGTCTCCGGTCTCCTTTCCAAACGGCTCTATTGTGCAGAATGACATAGTGGTGGATTTAGACATGGGACATCTTGGATTAACAATGTTTAATTGTTATAGTTCTCGCTCCTGCTCATTTAAGAGCAAATAGATGAAATTCTTCAATTACCACATCGGGCTTTAAGTTCGAAGAAAGGCAATTAGTCTCAATGTTAAGAGAGCTTTTAGATCAGGCAGTGAGGGACTCTATGGCTGTACTTTCTGTCAACACTTAAGGAGGCATAGTGAATTAGAGAAATAGTTTGGTTCATTTGTTCAAAAACCTTTTATGAAGCACATCTTGGCCATACAAGAATACAAAATAAATAGGAAACAATGGCTCCTGGCCAAAGAGAAAAGACATTCATGAATGACACAATATTCATAAATGTGAATACTACAGCATGTGACCAATATGCTTTTTATTTTAGCCTGTCTTAAAGGAAACCTCCAGGTCGGGAGACAGGAGAAAGGAGGGATTTAATATTTAGATCTGGAGTCATACTACCTTGGCTTGCCTCCTAAGTCCACCACTTAGAAGCTGGGGCAAGTTAACTGAAGCTTTCAGTGTCTCGGATTCCTGACTTATAATTGTGGATCTTAATAGCACCTTCTTCAAAAGGCTGTGTGAGAAGTAAGGGAATTCTCATATGAAGGACCCCCAGAACATAAAAATGCCATGTAAGTATTTAATACCCACTATTACTACTGTTGTTGTTGTTGTTGTTGTTGTTGTTGTTGTTGTTATTAATACATTACAGAGAGTGCGGAAATTAAGTGAAAATTTGGACTCCAGAATTCTTGGGCACATCCTAAGAAGATGACGTGGGCTTCTCTGGGTGGGTCTAGAATCCATCCAAATGCAAGGATCTAGATTGGTGGCTCGCTCTCACGCACACACAGACCTCAACTCCTCCTGCAGAGCCTCTTCATTTGGAATCTCCTCTGACAATATTTTTAGCCTAATGACTTGGCTTTCTACCCGGTTCTCATATAAACATTCTCCTGACTGGGAAATCTGCCTTGTCTGTGCTGATCTGACTATGAGAATCTTTCTGCAGACTTTAAGACTATGTTTCTAATTTTTCCTGGCAGGAGAATTCACATTTGAGGAACTTCAGGTTTTATGAGAAAAAGAAACTTGGGGGACTGAGTTTGCCACTGAACCTTGAAAGCACTTATAAAATTTAAAATCCATTTTATGGAGTTACAAATAGTTATAAGCTTATAGTAACAAGTCGTACAGTAAAGAGGTGTATAAAACTCCCCTGTCCAATCCCACTCCCCTGCAATAATTTTTATTGTATGTCTTTTACTCACACATATGTATCTAAACATAAAAATATGTATCTATTCCTACAAACACTTTTATGCGGGGTAAAACAAAACAATAAAGACAGCTTTGGAGCAATCAATGATATTTTTTGCCTTGACTCACTATAAACTTTTAAACACAAGGATGTCTAAGATGAAAAGAACTTGGAGTACGTTATTTTTCTTTATACATACGAGCTCATTGTAAGCAGAGGGGAAATCCCAGCCTCCCTCCATGACACACAGCCTTTGCCCATGACAACCCCAATACGTGGCACAATGGCCTCAATTGGCCCTGCCAGTCTCTTACACATGATCTGGCTCCCCCCCCAAGAATGACAAGGCCCAGTTGTAAATACACCCTTACGGCCCCGGGTCAGCTTGGCCTTGGCCCCCACTGCCTTTTCCTGGCTGCTCTGCAAATTCATGTCCTCTGCAATGTGCTCTATCTCCCTTTCTTCTCAACTTTGCCTCCTTTTTTTCTAATTACTCCCAGCAGCATGACCTACTATCTGCATTTAACAGATAACTCTACCTGGCTGCAAAGATTCCATCAGAATTTTCCCCAAACCCTGTCCCTATGCTCACAGAGTGTGTCCCTTATCTCTTGGTATTCATACCCATCCACAGAAAGCTCACCTACCTCTGTCAGTTTTAACTGTTCAGTGATCTGAGGGCCAGAGATGCCAAAACTAACTGCCAAATCTGTAGTCACAGACATTAGGGCAACTCCTTCTGGACTAATTTGTGACAGCTGTTTAATCAAAATGAAAAATGCCTATCTAACCTTTTTACCATTACCATTAAAAATGCTACATGAAGTAAGTCTAAAGGACATTTCCCTCATGTACCAATCCAGAGGCCAGGAGTGCTAAGTATCAGGCATTCTGTGGTCTCCCCAAACCCTTCTTTCTGGGTTGACAGCACACAGGAGGCAGAGCCCAAGCACGGTGAGGACGATAGGGGACATCTACTGTCACATCTACCTTAGTGAATTCAACCCTGGGTCAAGCGCTGGGCCTCTGTTTCACAGACTTAAAACTAGAGTGGACCATTCTCAGGTACATGTTATTTGCTCATCAAGCTCTCAAGATACAGATGTGCCAATTGTCTTATTTGCAGTCTGAATTTACAGTCAGATATAGATTTGTAAAAAAAACAAAACAAAACACTGGCGCATACCCTAACTATAGTGTGGGCACATAAATTAGTCAGCAGTTGTTTGATTAATATAGAATCCACAGAAGAGGCATCAGCTGATCTTAAGTGTGCGCCACTAACACAGCATAGCAGTGGCTCTTAAGACAAGGTACACAAAGGCCGGTCACAATGGCTCATGCCTGTAATTCTAACACTCTGGGAGGCCCAGGCATGTGGACTGCTTGAGCTCAGGAGTCTGAGATCAGTGTAAGTAAGAGCCAGACCCCGTCTCTACTGAAAATAGAAAGAAAACCCCCCAAACAACTAGCTGGGCTGGCACCTGTAGTCTCAGCTACTCGGTAGGATGAGGCAAGAGGATCACATTAGCCCAGGAATTTGAGGTTGCTGTAAACTAGGATGCCAGAGCACTCTAGCCTAGAGCAACCAAGTAAGACTCCACCTCAAAAACAAACAAACAAACAACACTACGTGCATGAAGAACCACCTGGAGAGCTTGTTGACACAGAGACTTGCTGACCTTGTCAGGAGTTTCTGGTTCAGGTCTGGGTTGGGGGTCTGCATTTCTAATTTCCCAGGAGACACTGAAGCTGGTGGTCTGAGAGCCACACTGTGAGTAAACATGGGGCCTTCTCCACTACTGGAATTGCCTTCCCAGAGGAAGTGAGCTCACATCCATTGAGGAGCCATTCTCTCCCTAGACTTAACAAAACATTGTTTTAAAAAAAAATGCTTCTTTGGGTGGTGCCTGTGGCTCAGTGAGTAGGGCGCCGCCGGCCCTACATACCGAAGGTGGTGGGTTCAAACCGGGTCTCGGCCAAACTGCAAAACAGAAAAATAGCCGAGCGTTGTGGCGGGCGCTTGTAGTCCCAGCTACTCAGGAGGCTGAGGCAAGAGAATCGCCTAAGCCCAGGAGTTGGAGGTTGCTGTGAGTTGTGTGACGCCACAGCACTCTACCAAGGGCGATAAAGTGAGACTCTGTCTCTACAAAAAATAAATAAATAAATAAATTAATTAAATTAAATTAAAAATGCTTCTTTGACTCTCTAGATAGAAAAAAAATCTGAGTAACACTTTTTTTTTTTTTCTTTTGAGACACAGCCTCAAGCTCTTATCCTGGGTAGAGTGTCATGCCATCACAGATCACAACTGCCTCCAACTCCTGGGTTTAAGTGATTCTCTTGCCTCAGCCTCCCAAGTAGCTGGGATTACAGGCACTCGACATAAGGCCCGGCTATTTTTTTTTTTTTTTTGGCTGTAGTTGTCATTGTTGTTTGGCAGGCCAGGGCTGGATTCGAACCTTCCAGCTCTGGTGTATGTGGCTGGCACCCTAGCCACTTGAGCTACAAGTACTGAGCCCTGAGTGACATATTTTTTATTAATATATGATATATCCAATATATATATATATATATATATATATATATATATGATAATCCCTGATAAACCCAAGAAATGATGAGGTCTGGCTGACACTGGAGTTCAGATCCTGACTATGTGTGGTCTATACTGTGCTCACTTTCTAAACCTCAGTTCTGTCACCTGTTAAATGGGGGAGAATACTGTTTGTGTTGTAGGTCTTTGTAAATTTTTATAGAATTGTGGATAAAGGCCAGGTAAAGTGCTTCAGACCTATAATCCTAGCACTCAGGGAGACTAAAGTGAGAGCACTGCTTGAGGCCAGGAGGAGCTGAAGATGAACCTGAGCAAGAGCAAAACACCATTTCTAGAAAACATAGAAAAATGAGCCAGTGGTGCATCTGTAGTCCCAGCTACTCGGGAGTCTGAGGGAGGAGGATCCCTTGAGCCCAGGAAGTAGAGGTTGCAGTGAGATATGACGCACTCTACCAAGGGTGAAAGAGTGAGACTCTGTCTCAAAAAAGCAAACAAACAAAAACCTGTAGAAACCTGCAGAACTACTTTAAGATTTGAATGAGGTGATACAGGTAAATTGTCTGGCACGATGCCAGCACACAGTGCCTAGTAAATGGCAGCTAGGCTAGTAAATTGCATCCCCTCCTCAAAATTCACATGATGGAGTACTAACCCCTGTTTAGAGAAAGGGTCTATAAGGAAGTAATTAAAGTCTAATGAGAATATAAGGGTAGGGCCCTATCCCAAAAGAAGAGGAGAAGACACTAGGAACGCACACACACAGAGAAAAGGCAAACGTCCAAGGACAGAGGCCAGGAGAAACCAACACTGCCAGCACCCTGACCTTGGACTTCCAGCCTCCAGAACTGTGAGAAAATAAAATCCTGTTTATGCCACCCAGTCCATGGCACTCTGCCACACAGCCTGAGGTGACTATAGGACAACCAGTCCTGCTCACAAAAGAATTTTTTTTTTCAAACAGAGTCTCACTTTGTCACTTTGTTGCCCTTAGTAGAGTACCATGGCCTCATAGGTCACAGCAACCTTAGACTCTTGGGCTCAAGCGATTCCTTGCCTCAGCCTCCCAAACAGCTGGGACTACAGGTGCCCGCCACAACACCTGGCTATTTTTAGAGACGAGGTCTCACTCTGGCTCACCCTGGTCTCAAACCTGTGAACTCAGGGCAATCCACTCGGCTTGGCCTCCCAGAGTGCTAGATTTTTACAGGCATAAGCTACCACGTCCGGCCAGAAAGGAAAATCTTCATGTATCTTCTGCATATATTCAGTCTTGCTTATTTGATGTCTTAAGGTTTGGGAAGTATTACTACCCCAGCAATTTTTCTTTGACCTCATTGTTGCTGGCCCTACATTAGATCACATATATTGTTAGAATGGTAGGAAAATAACCCTAATCTCAGATTGAATAAGTAACCTTACCCATCTGAGGTTGGACATTACAACTGTGCTCAAAGTGTCTTCTAGAAGAGAAGTTCTCTTTAAATATTACAGATTTTATATGTGCTGAAACCAGCGTAACTGGGTAATATTTAGGCAACTGAGAGACTGTTCTTTTGATATCCTGGTTTATTAAAAACTACAGGGAAGCTAAAAAGTCCTAAAAATTTGGCAAGGTAACCGCAGATGGAATGCACATGTTAGTATACAAACTTATTAAGCATAAATTCCTTGGAAAAAGACTTTATTATTAAAAAATATATAAATATATCCTATAGAAGAGCTATGAACTCCACAAAATACAAGAACTAAATCACTAATGCCCTTGGTCTGCTCTCTGCAATAGTAAATTACACACTGAAAAAGTTTTAACTTTCACTTGACTATCTTACTGTTAGTAGAATAGTGGTAAGTCTGATAATTCCACTTTAAAACTATCACCTCAATCTGAAGAAGGTGTTAGGAAAACATGGATTTAATCAGAATTGTTTAGGATTCCACTCTAGCCCAGTTTCTTACTTCAGTTAAATTTACAGGTAGAGGAATCTAAAGATAGAAACCAAATGTTGTCTCTCAACAAAAAAAAGTAATCTGTTATTCCAGCTCAGTGCCTGTGGCTCAACAGGCTACGCGCCAGCCACGTACACCTGAGCTGGCGGGGTCGAATCCAGCCCGGACCCGCCAAACAACAATGACGGCTGCAACCAAAAAATGGCTGGGCATTTGGCAGGCACCTGTAGTCCCAGCTACTTGGGAGGCGGAGGCAGAAGACTCACTTGAGCCCAGGAAATGGAGGTTGTTGTGAGCTGTGATGCCACAGCACTCTACCCTGGGGGGACAGCTTGAGGCTCTGTCTCAAAAAAAAAAAAAAGAATCTGTTATTCCTTCTCCCCAAGTGACAGAAGCATGATTTAATTGCACTTTCCTCTGAAACTCTGTATTAGAGACTCTTAACGTAGGGACAATGAAATCCTAGCACTTCCAAAAATAGTCTCAAGCAACTTGTGCATCAGAAATACATAAAATATTTTTTTCATTTGCTCCTTCTATATTGTTTTGAAAACTATCCTGTGAAAGAAAAAACAGCCCTTATTTAAATATCAAACACACTTAGGATTTGTTTACATTAGGATCTATGGCAAAGTTCACAGAGGCACTGGTCTTATTTTTGTCGCCAAACATAATAGGGCAAGCATGTTTCTTTATGGCAGAGTGTTTCACAACAAAGTATGGGTGTGACACACACCAGTCTATCCTGGAGACACTGGAAACACACTCCTCAAGAGAAGCATGACGGGAAAGGCTGGAACTAAGATGTTACATCCTAATATCATCCTAATATTGTATATCTGTCCGAGGCATCCTGCAGGTTTGCCTATTATCTTCCCAAATAAAATAGGCCAACTAGAGCTGTTTGGCCTAAAAAGAAAGGCCTGGACAAGAAGAAAGTAATGGAAGAGTTTCTCTGTCAAACATTAGAAGTCATCGACATTAGAATTACAAACAGCTCACTAACCTTTTACATTCTGGGAAGTAGCAAATAAGCCAATCTCACTGCCAAGCACCCAAATGGAAGACAACTATCTCCCAGGATACGAAACTACCTGCTAGTTTCACCAGCTACGTGACACCAATGCTGAAAAGGAGAAATCTCATTTTCTAAGCCTCTTGAGAACAGCAAATGGCTGCTGCCATTTAAAAACTAGCAAAGAGAATTCTATGCTGAACAACTCCGAGTTCTATACATCCATCACACACCTGTAATTTTGTGGCTTGGTGAAAATCCCACTTGTCATCACAGCTCACGGTTTTCTGTGAAGACATGAGTTGACATCAATGATTTGCCCATACGCTGGTGAAAGTCTGGCCTGCAGTCATTGACAAGTTCTTAGAACCAGAGAACTGAGGCAATGCCTTGTTAAAAGGTTTTGACAAAGCATAGGGGAAGAATACAAAACTTTTCTATACAAAGAAGCTTGCTAATGTGGCAGAGATGAGTCATGGAACTACCCCCACCCTAGGAAATACCATTCAACAGTTCAATAGGGAGGCATAGAAGCATATTTGTAAGCATATTTAAAGAATACAGTTGGTAGGGGAATACTCTTCAGCCATAAAAACATACTGTAATTCGGATGGAACTCAGAAGTATTCTGTTGTAACATGGATGAAGCAGAGGAGTATTACGCTAAGTGCAAGATGCCAGACACACACACAAATCCATTTATATAAAACATCTCCAACAGGAAATTCAGGCCGGGCCAGTGGCTCATGCCTATAATCCAGGCACTCCAGTAGGCAGAGGTGGGCGGATCCCTTGCGCTCAGGAGTTTGAGACCAGCCTGAGCCAGAGCAAGACCTCATCTCTAAAAAAAAATAGCTGAGCATTGTGGTGGACGCCTGTAGTCCCAGCTACTTAGGAGACTGAGGCAAGAGAATCCCTTGAGCTCAAGAGTTTGAGGTTACTATGAGCTATGACACCACAGCACTCTACTGGGGGCAACAAAGTAAGGCTCGGTCTCTAAATAAATAAATAAATAATGAAATAGGACAGCTAGGGACAGAAAGCGGACTGAGTGGCTGTCAGAGGCTGGGGAAGGAGGGTGAGTGAGTGAGTGCTTCTCTGGGGTGGGGCTTCAAGGTGATGGAATCATGTCTTGGGATTGGACAGTGATGATTATTGCACAATATCGTGCACATACCACGTGTGAATGCCACTGAATCATATGTTTTAAAATAGTCAGTGGTTAATTGTATGCTATATGAATTTAAATGCAAACAAAAAAAAGGAACAAGGCTGGATGAATGTTGTAAAGACTCCATTTTAAGGCTCTTCGGTCACTAATATGGATGTTTCTAGTTGATTTGTGGTGTCTCTGTTTCTTCTCCATTAGACAATCCTAACTTCCATGAGGGTATGGATCATTGTATCTGGTACATAGAAGACAATATTTGTGAATGAAAAAAGAAAAGAAAAAAATTTTTTTTCATTTGCCAAGCCATACATCTTCTTTGAGGCAATTTTGCTCAAAGGAGATGTAGGATAGAAGGATAGGGCCCTATCCAAAACAAGGGAGAAAAAGACACAATTTATCCACAATTGGAGAGAAATTTACCAGGTCTTAAATCCTCACTAAATTCTTTTTCTCTTTTCATCTTTCATTTTTGAGACAGAGTCTTACTCTGTTACCCTGGATAGAGTGTTGTGGCAACACCATATCTCACAGCAACTTCAAACTCTTGGGCTCAAGCAATCCTCTTGCCTCAGCCTCCAGAGTAGCTGGGATTACAAGCACCTGCTACAATGCTCGGCTAGTTTTTCTATTTTTAGTAGAGACCAGATCTTGCTCTTGCTCAGGCTGGTCTCCAACTCCTGAGCTCAAGCAATTCACCTGCCTCAGCCTTCCCAGAGGGCTAAGACTATAGGTATGAGCCACCATGGCTGGCTACTAAATTCTTTTGAAAATTTATTTTTGCCTGGATATCACTGAAATTTAGAACTACATTCATAGTCTTTTTCTTGACAGTATCACTAATGGTCACCAGCAAAGATGACCATGCTAGTAGAAGAACAGAAGAAATGACTTTAACTTGAATATAACTTGAAGACTCTTGGAGAATTACAGCAGTTTCCCGCAAGAAGCCTGGAAAAGCCCTGGCAGCTCCAATTTTATCTGCTACCCCAGGCCTTGGTAAGTCAGTACTTGTTACCACTAAAATAAGAATAATTAAATTGACTGGGTGTGGAACAGAGGGAGAGGCTACAGTACTTTGCCATTCTGGAAGGCCCTCTTTACTTTCCTTCCATGGCTGATTCATAGTAATTCCTTAATCACAGGCTGAGGTGTCATCAACTTTTGAAGGCTTCCCTGAGCTTCTAGGCTGAGTGACATCCATGCACTGGCTCCCAGGTTCCCCCTGGCTGTTTAATACTCACTGTATTTTATATGGAAATTACCAGCTTAAGTGTCTATTCCCTTTACCAAACAAATGAAAAAAGTAATAACTTCACATTGGAGAAACCTAATAAGCACCACCTTAACCAAGTAAACAAAGTAATGTCATTAGTGAGGGGACAAGTAGAAACATGAACCTCCTGCCATGAAACATTGAAAAGGACACATCATGGTTGTTATAGTCTTGCCAAAAATATGAAACATTCCGATTATGGGGAAACATCAGACAAACCCAAATGGCCCGTCTTCAAAAATGTCAGTATCATGAAAGACAAAAGACTGAAGAACTGAAATATGTTAAGGAGACCAAAATGACATGAAATAAATACAATGTGTGACTGTGAATGAATCCTAGACCAGAAAATAGTATTTTTTGTCTTTAGCCACAATAGCCAGAATTTTTATGGTAGGAAAACTGACAAAATGCGAAAGGTTTGTAGATTAGACCGCAGTACCCTATGAATGCTAATTTCCTAATTTTGATAACTGTTGCTGCACTGCGGTTGTGTAAGGGAACATTGTCTTGTCTGAGAAAACACACTCATAAATACTGTTAACAACCTGCTGAACCGGCTCAGGAGAAAACTAGACACACAGATGGCGGGGTCTGTGGTGGGGGCGGGAGGGGAGAACAATAATCAGCCGTGATAAAATGTTAACATTTGGAGAATCTGGGTGAAATTATATGGACCTTCTTTGCACTATTTTTTGCAACTTTTCCATAAATCTTAAGTTATTTAGAAATAAGAAATAACTAAGTTTAAAAATTGACAAAGTATAATAACCTAAAAAACAGTTTTTCTTTTAGATGAGTAAAGTGTGGGATTAAAAAGTGTATGCTATGTTCAGGGTAGCTGAAAAATTCTGCAGTAATTACTTTTAAAATGAAATCAATGGTTACACAGAGTGCTAATTGGAAGTTGGCATGATTCCAGGTCACTGACACTATCTCCCAAATTAACCCGGCAAACTGGACAGCAGAGCAGTGAAAAGGCATTTTCTGTGTGGAGTAGTCATAAGAAAGAAGCAAGAACATTCCAAAAAATATGGAGCTATCTACTAGCTTTACAAATAAAGATTTTTTTTTTCTCACAGGCTTTATAAACCAACCCCCCTATCCCTGCCTTAAAGGCAATCATCCTACAAAACCGTAAGAGACACCATACAGCACCAGTAAAACAATTTGTAGTCCACGGCTCTGACAGCAGTGGCTTCATCTCCACGGCCCTGCCCATTTCTGAGAGTTGGCATTTTCTATGACAAGAATAAATTAATAGTACCAACTATAGGCTCTATGAGACAGTAAGGCCTTGTCTCTGCTACCAAGAAATGTGCAATTATTTGGGAACATGCACATGAAGAGATTAAAAACTGTGGTGTATACCAGGTACGCAGAGTTGCTGTGAGAAAGAGCAGGAGTGACAGGAACTGTTCTCACTAAACACCTGATGGGCTCCCACATGGGGAAAGACATTGATTCCTCCTGCTTGGCCAGGAAAGATGCAGACAGGTGTGTAGACGTCAATCCAACTTGGCAGTTTCTCTCTTTTTTTTTAATTTTTCTTGAGACAGAGTTTCACTCTGTTACCCTCAATAGAGTGCTGTTGTGTGGCAGCTCACAGCAACCTCAAACTCTTGGGCTCAACAGATCCTCTTGCCTCAGCCTCCCGAGTAGCCGACACTACAAGTATCTGCCACATGCCCAGCTCATTTTTCTATTTTTAGTAGAGACAGGGTCTCAATCTTACTGAGGCTGGTCTCAAATTCCTGAGCTCAAGCAACTCACCTGCCTCAGTCTCCCAGAGTACCAGGATTACAGGCTGAGCCACCGCACCTGGCTCTGGCAGATAGTTTCTAACAGAGCTCGCCCACAGAACCACAGCTGGCCTGGTGAAGAGTGAGCCTCTCACCCTGGACACACTCAAGTACACCCAAGATATTCTTCAAGTACTACTAGAATGTTCCTACTTTCATCTAGAATCTTCTAAGGCCAGGTTTCTCAATGGTGCCACCATGGACAGCCTTCTTAAGAGCAGCACAGAGATCTAATAAATCTTGTTTGGGGGCATCCTGGGCATGGTAGCCCACCCCTGACTTCTACCCACTGGATGCCACAGCACCCCCTTCCCAGTTGTGACAACCAAAAATGTCTCTAGACATTGCCAAAATTCCCAAAAGTGCCCCCCGCCAAGAGTCACAGCTTTAAGTTCCCTCCTAACAGCAAATTATTCTGAGCCTATCTTTTGAGAAAATAAAATGATTCTTGAACAATATGGGGCTGGGGGTGCCAACCCCTCACACAGTTGAAAATCAGCATGGCAATTTTGACCATCTCCCCCTACCTGAAAAAGTTAACTACTAACAGCTCTACCATCACTGTCTTCTTGTAGAAGACGAGAGGACAGTAGGAAGTGCTGTCTTGGGGGTGGAGGAGGAGGAAGAAAATCCACACATTAGTGGACCTGCACAGTTCAAACTCACCTTGTTCAAGGGTCAGCTATATCACGGAGTTTCAAAGGAAGAGCCCGAGGAGTGAGCTGAGGACTTACAAAGGAGGCAGGAGTCAAGGTAACTCTCAGGACAAAATCAATCTGAATTGGGGAAGCGGGGGGAGAGGAAGGTAGGAAATAACAAGCCACCACATGATCCCTAGGAAGCCAGTAGACAAGGCTGGAAGCATCTGTAATGTTGGAATATGCTGAGGGAATTTCAAACCTTTGAAAGCCAAGATTGTTTAGGTTGTCATCTTGACCTATCCATGCCATAGGAAGGGTGACGTTAAGCACAGTGCTAGAAAGGACAGTGCTCTGTGAAAAAGATGGGGTGCTGGATTACCTACTCCCCCCATCACCACAAAACCCACTAGCTTAAGGGATGAGAGCTTTTTTATTGTCATTGTTTGTTTAGCAGGCCCAGGTCAGGTTCGAACCTGCCAGACCTGGTATATGTGGCCAGTGCCCTAACCACTGAGCTACGGGCACCAAGCCAGATGAGAGCTTTTGTGTGTTTGTGCCAGGTACAGTGCCCTGGTGCCATCATAGCTCACTACAGTGTTACAGTCCTGTACTCAAGTGATCCTCCTGTCTCAGCCTCCCAAGTAGCTTGGGACTATAGGTGTGCACTATCATGCCTGGCTAATTTTTTCTATTTTTAGTAGAGACAGGGTTTCATTCCTGCTCAGGCTGATCTTGAACTCCTAATCTCAAATGATCCTCCAACCTCAGCCTCCCAGAGTGCTGGGATTACAGGCAGGAGCCATGGTGCCCAACCAGACATGAGGACTTCTTAAATGTTTGCTTTCTTTTATGCCACTGCTCTCAACATCTGAATGACACAGATCTGACCCTAATTTTAAGGTCTACTTGAAAGAGACCTTAAAGCAAGCAAGTACAGAGGGATGGGACTGGGGGGCGAGAGGGAGAAGGGCTCTCGCTGGACACAGGCTCGAGGTGCTTCGTGAACTGCTCTGCTGTGTCCACGCTACACTCACAGGCCTCGGAGGCTGGACTCTGCAAGTGTATGGATGACCCAGACCAACTCTTTATTTTGTTTCATTCTATACTATCCCGATCTGGACCATAAGAAGGGTATCTCAAGTGTCCACAGGGGTTTGGGAGAACTGCTGTTGTGGTATCAGCAGGAGGCAGTTTGATCCAAGTTCACGTAAGCCCTAAAGCACTGAGCTGCCTCCTAGGGGGCTGACCCTCTTCTCAGTGTGCAGCTCAGATGCACTCAGAAAGCCTCACCAGAGGGTGTGATGGGATTATGGGGCCTGTAACACGGGTTCTTCTAGAGTCCTTCCCCTGGTCAGGCACAAGCTGGCAGGGAAACAGGCAGGCAGGTCACATCCCTATGTACACCCAAGAGGCCTCTGAAGGTCTAAGAATGCTGAGCCAGTTCCTGGCTGTGGTCGGAGGTGAAGGGGCACCTGCTGTGGTGCCCTGCTGCTGTCACCACTGTCTTCCACTGCTTAGACTCATGACAGTCCATTGAGGCAGCTACTGAGGGGCAGGGAACTGCTTGTTTTTCTAAGGCAAGCATCAAACCACCTCCTCTCCAAGTAAATGAACCTTTTCTAAGTAATTCTTCTACATTCCAAAAAATGGAGGAGATGGGACCTCTGACTGACCTTTGCCCAGGTTCTTTCTGGATCAGAATTCAGTGTCACTCTTTACAATCACCTAATGTTTCCACTTTATTGTTCAGGGAGGCTCAGAACCACTTGAATCTCCTCTCCTGAGAGTCACACTAAATATTTTCATTTTAAAAAATAGAGGGAAAAAGACCAAAATATTTACATATAGAGGAGATTTAAAATAAAAGCGTTACAAATGCAAATGAGTTTGTACAAACAGGGAGCTTTCAATCTGGGGCCTCCCACAGAGCAGCCGCTAAACTGCAGCGCCTCTGCCAAGTGTCCCCATTAAACAGGGGCGCTTTCTCGGGGACTAAGAAAAAGTTATTAAGAGTGTGAGCTTTGGCCATTATTTCACAATTGAGCTAACCCCTATCCCAAGGGCAACATTTTGCAGCTGTTGATATGAGTCAGTACTTTCTCTTCATTCTGTTCCTTTCTTTTTCCTATTTTCTTCTGTTTTGGTAAATTACCCTTTACATGTTTGCCTGTGACTAGAGGCATAACAACAAAGTTTGGATCTGCTTTTTTTGAAGGCAGAAATGAAAACAGCAGTCACATGATGATCTTTCAAATAAGCAACACAATGATACAAAGATAAGGTGTGCGCCTGTGCGTACACACACACACACACACACCACATACCACACATACACCACATACCACACACACCCACATACCATGCACACACACACCACATACCACACACACACTATATACCACACACACACCACATACCACACATACCATGCACACATACACACATACCACACACACCCACATACCATGCACACATACACCACATACCACACGCACACTATATACCACACACACACCACATACCACACACACCCACATACCATGCACACATACACCACATACCACACGCACACTATATACCACACACACCACATACCACGTGCACACTATATACCACACACACCACATACCACGCGCACACTATATACACACCACATACCACGCGCACACTATATACCACACACACCACATACCACGCGCACACTATATACACACCACATACCACGCGCACACCATATACCACACACACCACATACCACGCGCACACCGTATACCACACACACACCACATACCACGCGCACACTGTATACCACACACACACCACATACCACGTGCACACTGTATACCACACACACACCACATACCACGCGCACACTGTATACCACACACACACCACATGCACACTGTATACCACACATACACCACATACCACGTGCACACTGTATACCACACACACCACATACCACGCGCACACTGTATACCACACACACACCACATACCACGTGCACACTGTATACCACACACACACCACATACCAC
>CAUYRH010147348.1:0-19679 GCA_963574655.1 Perodicticus potto | reverse complement strand
ATGTGCTCTGTACCTTTTTGTTTGTGTCCTCGGGGTCTCAGGTCTCCCCAGCAGGGTTGATGGGCACTCTTCGACCTTTTCTTTTGGCTCAGATCCAAACCATCGGCTTTCTTGCTGAGTTTCTGTCCTTTAACGCTCCTTCTGGATAGGAACCTCTGCGGAAAGCTGGCTACAGATCGCCATCTTGGCTCCTCCCCCTACACTGCATTTTTTAGATGAAATCATGTGAAGCATGCCCATCTAAATTGCTGAGATTTATGGCTCAGCACCCATAGCTCAGTGGTTAGGGTATCAGCCACATGAACCGGGGCTGGTGGGCTCAAATCTGGCTAGGGCCTGCTAAACAACAATGATGATAACAAAAAAAACAGCCGGGTGCTGTGGCAGGCACCTGTAGTCCCAGCTACTTGGGAGGCTGAGGTAAGAGAATTGCTTAAACCCCAGAAT
This sequence comes from Perodicticus potto, assembly GCA_963574655.1. NCBI lineage: Eukaryota > Metazoa > Chordata > Mammalia > Primates > Lorisidae > Perodicticus > Perodicticus potto. The sequence goes on along the minus strand of CAUYRH010147348.1, from coordinate 19,232 downwards.
TTGAGGTTGCTGTGAGGGTGATATAGTGAGACTCTATCTCAAAAAAATAAAATATAAATAGCTGAGATTTTTCTTTTTGTTTCATATGCTACTGCTCAGTAACCTCAAGAGGCAGCAGTGGGATGCTATACATCATTCTGCCTCATGTCTCCCTGTGACAAGGACAGAGATTCCGGCCGTGTGGGCACAGATGGGCCACATGATGGTGCAGCACCTGCACACTTGGTTGGTTCCTTGGTAACACAGGTTTTAAAAAAAAGTCCACCAGGAGGTAGTAGGTACGATGTTGGGATTCTAGAACTCATCTAGTAAATATGAAAATGTGATAAATAAATCTGCCATCTCCATTCTGTTACTAAGGCCAAGAGAGTGCATAGATTTTCCTCTAAATCATATTCCATTGTGCCAGATGAGCATTCAAAAGCCACAGAATCCACATAAATCATCTGCACTATGCTAAGATGCTTATTTACCCAACATCAGTAGTGATACTGTTACCTCAAACATTACACATGGATTAGTCAGATGGCGGTGACCACACAGAAAAAAATTTGAATAGGAATTTATTTCTTAAAATTGACTTAAAGAATTAGAGCTAGTATATAATAGAATGCTTATGATAACATTTAGAGTTATGTCAACATAAAAATGATAACTGTGGTTACAATTAACACATGCAATTCACTGTAAAGATAAAAATACATACGATACTCTAGACAAGCTTTCCAAATGAAGTTAGGTGGGGTAGAACTGCCAGTGAAATGTGAAAGGATTGCACTTGAAAGGGAATGGGACATAGCTTGGATATGAAAAGGCGATACACCTAATGCTAATCACTGTATTGTCCTAGCAGATTGCACTTTATTTTTAGAGTATATTACTCAATACACATATACATGAAGACTAAAGAATTTTCAAATATCTACCTTTAAAATATCCCTTTGTTTCTGGCACATCACGTTTTGGTGTTTATCTAACAGCATTTGAAATCTGTAGTTATTCAGATAAAGCTTGTGTTCAAGGGACAAAACATTTTGAACGTCTATCACAATCAGCTGTAAATGTGTTTCATCATAATCCATCAACTTTAATTAACAATTGAGCCACGGAGTTAAACTAACCCACTTGTAGGAACCAATAACTGCAAAAAGCCCTTAAACCTTAGGAACAAATGAGTAACAGAAGAGCTCACCTGAACTGTCACCTTTATAATGCAACTTACCCAAGAATATTATGCTAATGCACACTAGTATCCTATGTGGTGGGAAAAAAAGATTAATCCAAAACATGTTACATTGGCTTCGGAAAGTTTGACACCTGAATTATTTATAAACTATCTGAAAAGAAACTGCTGCCAAAGACCAGTCCACAGAAGAATCAGGTTGCAGGTTTGGTTTACTAGTTCATTCCTTCTTTGACAAGGTAACACTGTCCAATTTTAGGCTAATTCTAAATATCTTGTCATTTTATGGCTCCATATTCTTTTAACCTAGTGAAAAGTATAAAAAAAAAGTTTTCAAATAGTCTTATCCAAGCTATATAATCTAATATCTATAATAGAAAGCTATCCCAATATTTTTGGACTGAACTTTAAATTTTATGTAGCTGACTTTGATGTATTACTCATCTCAACAAAATAAAACCTTATGGAAACAGAAACATATGCTTTAGAAATTTGCTCTTAATATCAACTGGGCAAAATAAAACAGGAGAATGTTGTAGAATATAATAGGAAGTTCTCTTTTGCTTGATTTGCTTGTTCAGTACATGTCAATAAAGAGAAATACTTTGGGAGTTCTAGATGATTATTTCACTTCTACATTCACATGTCGTGGTTTTAACTAGTTAATTATGTGGGTAGAAAGACATCTTTATGTTTATTTCTAAGACTACTTTAGATGCTCTAAACATGAGCGTTAATAAATGTTTTGTAAATATGCTTCATTAATCTTTCATGTCACAGTAAGAGTTACGGTCATTGGATTACTTCATGTGGTAAAATCCCTGATTAAGGAATAACACAAATTAAGTGAACAAGTAGGTAGGAAATATAGAATATTAATGATTTTGCTTTTTCCTCCATGCTTTTATTCAAATGTTGAGTGGTCAAATGTTGACTGATCCATGTTAAAAAAAGGATTATAATTTTAGGTTTTAATCAGTACAATTTCTAAAGTGTTAAAGTTTTCTAATAATTATTAAGCACTCTTCTTTCATGAGATGACAGTAGGATACCACAGAGACCAGTAACTGACAGTCACATTACAATAGCAACACATGTGACATTTGGAGCATTAGTTTTTAATCCTAGAGCGGGAAACAGCGCTTGTATAAATAGTGAATTGGTTTTGACTACAAGCAGGCTGTTTTCTGACATGCTGGCATTACTTTAAATGACATTTTTAGCCACTAAAGATTTAGAGTAAACCATCCTTTTCTTGGGAATTTCCAGTGAGCACAAGTGAGGGCAGTACTGTTAACACCTACACAACACGCTCGCATCAGAGCTTTGCTTTATATTGGTGTAATTTGGGGAAGAAAGAAAAATCTCTTTTTCCCGATTTAAAAAAAAAAAAGATTTAAAGAGTAATAAACCACTAACTTTATTAGACTAGTTTTTACATAAATAACCCAGATTTGTTTCCTTGCCTACCTAAAGTACAATTTACGTGCGTGAAAACAGATTATACTAAGACATGCTCCAAGAAAGTAATCTTGTGTTTAAAGCAAGTTTTATGATTGCTTTTCTCTTTAGGGCAAAGATGTACATTATATATTAGTGCTGAAATATATATTCATTACCCGAGTGAGTTTCTGTACAGTATTCACATATCCATTTAATGTCAAAGTGCCCTTGTGGCTGTGGGCAGTTACTGTACTATGTTCTATACAGGTTTCAACATGCAAATCTGCTTATATGAAGTCCTTTCTTCAAGGACCCTTCATTCTCATTCCCTCAGATCACGAGTTCACATTTTATAACTGACCCCCAAATGTACAAACTTTACACTACAATGTTCTTTACAATACAGCTATTTGTTATGAGGAAGGTTACAGCTAAGCACAATTACAATAACATGACTACTTATTTTGAGGAAATGGAAAATGTAACAGGTAAAAACTTCCCGACAGACATACATAGCAAGATAAATCCAGTCCTGATCAGGCCTAGCTTTTGAAGATAATGGTGGTGTTGCCATTATCTTGCATGAATTGGAGTCTCTCTGTCCCTCAACTTCCTTATTCTACCAATCTACTTTTGCCTAAAGTAGGAAATTGAATATATCAGAATAAAGCATTTACTCAAAGACCATATGTGTACAAACTGCAAAGTATTACGCATTATATAAATGCAAGAATACAAAAGATAAACAGGATCTAACATGAATAATTGAGTAAAAACTAGAATTATATTTCAGTTGTAAATGTAGACCAAGTTTTCTTAGTCTTACTCTTCAAAAACCTTCACAAACTATTTTAAATCTACCTGGTTTCCTTAACTTCATTATGACAGAAAAACAAACCTACTTTCTGCGAACCCACTTGCTAGCAATAGTAAACCACTAATGATGTTTTCTCTTACTTCCTCAGCCCCCGTCTTTAGCCCTTGCCTCCACATCACATGTGGTTGTCAGGGGACAGCAAAAAAGCATTAGTGGCTTCAGTACTAAACTCTGGAAGTCTGGTTTACTTCTCTCCTGAAGAAAAGAGATTTAAAATATTCCAAAATCAGCTGGGTGCAGTGGCTTATGCTTGTAGTCCCAGGGGGCTGAGGCAAGAGGATTACCTGAGCCCAGGAATTCACATGTACCCTGGACAACATGGCATGACCCCATCTCCAAAAAAAAAAAGATAAAATCCTAAATCATAATATAGAACTAAGTTCCATCCTACCTCTACAACTCACAGGATTTAAAACACTATCTCTTTTTTCAGTGTCTCTACACTAAAGATATTTGCTAAGTTCAATATGTACATTTTGGGGGTTATGTTTTGTTTTGGTATATACTGTCTAAGTCCTCTAACTTCATTTGTTTCAAACACCTATTAGAAAATTTTTAAATCTTGTCCTATTTAAAAATAAAAACGAAGTATACTCAACACACTTCTGCCTCTGATCAGTGGTGAACAAACAAAAAATCCAAACATACTTTAAAATGAAAACATACTGTGTAAAGTGCTTCATCACCAAATTCTCTGGAAGTCTGAAGGATTAACGATCCTTATATACTTCATATATGCAGAGAAAATGTTAACAATTTCAGCCTTTATAAATGACAGTTTTTAAAGGTGGCATTTCTACTTCTTATGAGTTTGTAAAATGGATCTTTAAAGTTGCCAATAACAGCGAATTTTTGAAAATTAGTAAAATTATATATTAAAAAAATATTAAGATGCCAAGTTAAAGCTCCAGAATTCCTTTTCTCTAGCAACAACTGTGGCAACATCATTACCAATGAAATTGGTAATTGGGAATTAAGGAAGGAATAGTTTATACATTGATATAAATAGGAGGCACGCCCCTTTTTTGTCAAACTACAAAAGGTGGGTTGGGCTCATACAGTTATGTCCTATGAACCTCTTTTCAATTGTGTTGTCAGCTAAAGTTGAAAGTCTAGACCTTTTTCCCCTAATTTTTTATATTAACTATTCCTAAGCCACTTTGATGACTGCTTGTATCATAATCAGTATAGCTGTGCTAAGTATATCACTGCCTATTTACTTTCTGTTTTCTGTATAGCAAAACAAAAAGTTTTCCTGTATAAATTTCAGACAAATTTTCTGTTTTTCTTCAGTGCAAACATCCTGAAACAGCACAAAGTCATTCAGCTATTCAGAAGATAAAGTCAGTTTATGTAGTGCTTAAAGGAGAATCCCAGATATTCTGGAATGGAAATAGCCCATTGAGAATTCAGTCATTTTTGTCTTTAAGGGCAAATGATCACCTTCAGAGAGTGAAGATTTATTTTTTATCTGAATTCACAGATATAATATTTTTAGCTTTACTTGTGAAGTTGTAACAGAAACTAGTCTTTCACTGAGGCACATAGCCACCTTGTCTTACAGTCTGTGGTAAGTAGCTTTTAGGCATTCCTTCATCAAGCACAGCCTCCATTCCAGCTGTTTCCAATCTCTCTACTTGTCCCTCCATACCTGGACCAAAAGCATCTGCTGCAGAAACTTCCTGAAGCATTTTCATTTGCCCAGAGCCACAGGACTGTGAAATATCTGAAATCTGCTGCTGTTTAAGTCTAACAAAATCATCCTCATTGACTGATGAAACTTGCTTTGACCTTTCAAACTGTGAAATATCTGGACTGGTTTCATGTTGACTGCAGTTTTGTTTGAAATACTGTTGCCTGGACAAAGTGCCATCACTGCCATCTGCATTATCTACTAATTGTAGATCTTCTGGCCGCTCCTCTGAATCTAACAAGGGCTGGGTGGACTCGGATCTTGAGAAGACTTGGACTGATGGAACCTGATGTCTGTAGCCACTGTGTACCACAGTAGAGTACTGGACAGTGCTCGAAGTGTTTTGTGCAGATTCATTTTCATCACTGCTAGAAATGCTTGGCCTTGAAGAAGACATGCATGAAGAACCCCCAATACCGCTACTGTGCCCTTCAGTACTAACTTTTTCCTTTTTGAAAAGCTCCAATGATTTCAGATCTTCTGGAAAAGTCTTCTTGTCATTTGCTTCTATTTCCACAACACTTACATCGGTGAAATTGCCATCTGAATACATTTGATCTTTTGAATTAAAATTATGCTGAGAAAGAGAAGAAACGGATTATTAACTATGACATAAATTCACTTAGAAACTTAGATGTACATGGCAAATACTAGTTAAAGCCACAGAGCTAATACATCTCTGAAACTTATTTTCAGTGGTGCAGAAATAACCTATGTTACATCACTAAATCACTGTCAACTACCCCAACTGAAGATATTGTAAAATAATTCTAAGAAATCTGAATCAAGCTGTATTTCCTCAGAAGCTGAAAATTTTGATAAGCTAATGATCTACATTTATTTCATGCCCATACTATAAAGTCTAGAAGTAACTGGATCGCAAACTAGAAAACATTAAGAAAAATCAAACATGAATGACTGAGATTTTATAGAATGTAATAACATACGGCATATTTTAATCTGTTGATAAAAATTCAAGGATTATAAGAGGATAATAAATACAAACGATTTCTCCTTTAGGGTATATTTTAAGTTCAAAGAGTTTAGCATAGATTCCCAGAAATCATTTTATCAGTGCTAAATGGTAGATTGTTAAACTTGGTTCTAATATTCAATCTCAAATGCCTGTCTTCTAATACAGCTATCATCACAGGAGTTTTTAGCACTTTTACATTTTAAGTTTATAAATTCAATCAAATATTGTTGTGTTTACTAAACAAAATTAGGAATGTTCCAACAAATATGCTACCCTTAGATCATACTGTATGTATTTTAAATTTTAATTAAAAATTTTCTGTATGTACTATTTTACTTTCATTTACTTTTTGATTCAGCCTGAGTATCTCTTAGATGAACTTCAGAAAGGTATCATAATAACTGTTCATTATAAACAACTCAGAAGCACTTTATCTTACCCTTGGAGGTGTGTGAGGTGACCACTGGGCAATATGACTCTTTGAAGGGTCTGGAACATTAGGCCAGATGTGCTTTTTAATACTAAAGAGAAAAGAACCACAAGTAATAAACCATGAATTGTCTCCATTTCTAAACACATTCATGTAAGAATCTTAAGAACCAAACAAATCTACTTAATTAAAAAGCAACTTTACCCCAAAGCTCAACAAAAAAACGTGATTTCTTTTTGAGACAGTCTATCCATGTTACACTTGGTAGAGTGCCATGGTGTCGCAGCTGATAGCAACCTCAAACTTCTGGGCTTAAGTGATTCTCTTGCCTTAGCTTCCCAAGTAGCTGGGAGCATAGGCATCTGCCACAATGCCCGGCTATTTTTTTGTTGTAGTTGTCATTGTTTTTTATTTTTAGCAAGCCCAAGCTGGGTTGGAAACAGCCCTGGTGTATGTGGCTGGTACCCTAACCACTGAACTATAGACACCAAGCCAAAAAATCTGATTTTTCTTTTAACCAATATGAAAATACTGTTGAAAATGCATAAGGAACTGTTAATAAGGCTAACACTATTTAGTCAAGATAAATTAAAACATATGCCCACACAAAGCATTTTATGTGAATGTTCACAGCAACACAAGCTGAACTTCTGTAATAGATGAATATTTTGATATATCCATTGTACAGAATATTTGGCAATAAAAAAGAAAAATACTAGTATACACAACACCATGGATAAATCCCAAAAATATCATGCTAACTGAAAGATATTATACAAAAGGCTATAAGCTATTGATTCTATTTATATAAAATTCTATAAAAGGCACAACTACAGTCACAGGAAGCAACCGAGGACTGTGTGTGGTAAGGGTCTGAGGAAGAAGATGGACTACAAAACAGAATGAGGAAACTTTAGGGTGGTGGAAGTGTTCTACATTCAGGGGTGTCCAACCTTTTTTTATTGGAATAAGAGTTGTCTTAGGCCACACATGAAATACACAAATGATAAGGAAAGTTGATTAGCAAAAAAAGAAACAAAAAAAGCCCTCCACGTATACTTTTTGTGATATTCACTACCACAAATCAAGCACAATAAGACCTCACAAAATCAGCATGGAGCCTGTGGGCTGCAGGTTGGACACCTCTGTTTTACATATTGATTATGGTGCTAGTTATATACCTGTATTTAATTACAAAAATTCATCCGACCATACCCTTCAAATGTATGAATTTTATGATACATAAATTATAGACAAATAAAGCTGAGAAAATTCAAATATATAAAGAAGGGTACTTACAGGTCTCGCTTATTAAAACAGAACAACACTGCCAGAAGAGTTGTCAAAAGGAATGCAAAGCAAACAGGCACAACAATGGCTTCAATTTCTCCTTGAGCTAAAAAAAACAAAACCCCCCAAAACAATGAAAGAGGAGTGATGGGAAATAACCGATGACACATACACCAAGGAGATAATCAACTTCCCAACCAGACTACTGTGGAAAAGATGAAACACCATCCTGATGTTTTACAGTCTTTTCAGACTTAAAGCTAGTTTTTCCACCACTTTCCTTGGTAAATCATATTCTAGCCGTTTATGCCTTACATAGTTACCTGCCCACATACCAGAAAATATGTGTTGGCTGGGTGATTCGAATGATTTGTTCAGTTTATTAGATAATTTACCTGGGTAAGTTAAAACTTTCAAACTGTCCCTTTCTTATATTTATGATTTGCATTGAGCAGAATCTTAGCAAAAGCTTATCTTTGAGTTCTAACACCCATCACTGTGTAATACACAAATCAGAACAAATATTTGAATACTGAGTAAACCTGGAAAAGCTGCAGAATAACCTAACTGAATTAAAAATTTATCCTTCTACAAGGAATAAAAACACAACTCTCAATTTTCAATAGTTATTTATCATTTTTAAAAAGTTGATGTATCTGATATAGGGTTTAGAATTTTAGGAGATGCTCAACAGACACAAGGAGTGGCACAAGTAGGAATAAATCATCTTCATAGGAAACAAGCCTAAGATTCCTAAGTACCATCCATTCACATCCCGATCTGCATTTTAGGATTTATTAACCAAATGAACCACTAATTGGGACAATTAATATTGGAATGATTAAATGGTTTAGCTGATTTTTTTTTTTTTTGGTTAACTTCTCCAGCCCGCTTTTAATTAGTCTTTTACAGAAATAATGTACAAAAGTAATACTGCAGCCATGTATTATTTCACCTTCCCACCACACGTAGCCATATCTCTTACCATCCTATGAAGCGCAGTAGAAATCAAGAACTCAGATCAATGCTTGGGAATAAATTATGGGTTGGCATGTATTAACTCTTAAATGGTAAGGGATCTATATATATATAAGGAACACAGACCTTACTATTTGTCATTTACTGTGTTAGCGCTTGGGGGTAGGGATTATAAAAATAAATACAATAAAATAAGGCATTTTTTTTAATGATTTGAAATGCAAAAAGGAATAAGAAAGAATTTAGTTATGTTTGCTTTAGGGAGGCTATAAGAACAGCCAAAACAAGAGAAGGCAAGGACCTAAATGAGGACAATGCCCTGGGGAAAGACACAAAAAGGTGGACAGTATGAGGAAGAGCTTACGGTCGGAGAAAGATATGATGCAAACACAGGCAAAAGTAGTAATTCATTAAGCACAATCAATAGGACCTGACACTTGGTTATGTGAGGGAAAAAGATGCAAAGAAATTTATAGCAAATACATCTAAATTTCTGGCTGTGGCAAAGAGCTGGGTGGTGCGGCATGGAACAAAGCTAGAGAAACGTGTTTGGGAAGGAAAAGGAGAACAGGTAAAGTGGTGGACAGGGAGCTGGAATAGGCAGATGAGAAAATAAGGCCCCAAACAGACTTCAGGGGAATACAAACCATTTGAAAGTAGAGCAGAAAAGGAGAAGGGAGCACTTTCCTCCCCATTTTTTACAAGAGGAAGGAGACTTGTGAGGGTGCTAACAGAAAAACAAAGGAAAGGCTGTTTAGAAAAACCAAGGGAGGAGGGAGTTTCAAGATGGAAAGGGCAAGAGTCAAATGCTGAAAGAGGACAACAAAGAAGACTAAAAAGCATGAAGTGGGTGTGAAGTGTAATGACTGAGAGGTCTTCTGTGAGTGACGCCAGAGAGGATGCAGGGAGGTGTGAGGTTGGAAGCCTCATTTCAAGCAGGTTAGACTGAGCTGGACTATGGAAGTGAAGACTGTGAGGACGGGAATCTGTGTGTAAAGATATCACACCCAAACCAGCAAGAAAATGAACCTGCTTAGAAAAGATACACAAATGCTTTGGGGATTTAGAATTTAGGTGAATTCAGTCAGAAGCTGTTAATAAAACACCAAAAAGGTGAGGAATTATATTTCCTGTTGTTTATAACAACAAACTAGATAAACAACAAAAACCATACTTTATGAACACTTCATTTACTTTTCAAAATGTTAGTATACAAACTATGCCCATTTCCATTCTGATTAAGCTTAAAAAGGGGAAAAAATTAAAGAACAAATTTCAATACTTCTTACCAAACTTTGGTGTAGTAAAAGTGAATTCTGGCCCATCCTTGCCACCTTCATCTGTGTATGCTGCCATCCGTACCATGTACAATGTGTCACTAGTCAAAGAGGACAGTGTATATTCTGTGTGGGATGAATCCACATTCACAGCTGGAAAAAATGAAACTTTTAGTCAGCTACTCAATGTATTTGCTTCACCTGGCCTATATTTGGCATTGTTTTAGAAAGGAATAAAAATATTTTTTGCCAGGAATCAACATTTATAACTCTATTATTCTACTCATAATATTCTTCTATAAGCACAACACAATATTTTTTAATAGAGTCACCGAAGCAACCTTAAGATGTATTCTTAGGTGTCTCCTGAAAACAATACGCTGTAAGAAGACAGACAACTTAGGAAACACTGAGACTTCAATGAGTACATAAAACTTAGGAAAAAAACACTCGATTCTTAATGACTGATATGGTTGTATTACCAGTTTCATTTCCAATGATGGTTCTATAAAATATAGTATAATTTCTGATAAATCCATTCTGAACATCAACTGGAAGTTGGTCCCACTCTAAGACAGCTTCATTTTTCCCTACTTTTTTTGTTCGAACAGTAGGTCCTCTGGAAGGTGCTGTAACAGAATAAATGTATTTGCTAAATGAAAATCATTAGAACTGAGTAAAATTTCCTTATCATAAAATTATTTGAACATAGCCTTACTTAAAAGAGACATGTCTTTAAGAAAAAAAAAGTGACATGTCGGCTCAGTGCCCGTAGCACAATGGTTACAGCGCCAGTCACATACACCAAGGCTGGCGGGTTTGAACTCGGCCCAGGCCAGCTAAACAACAAAGACAGCAGCAACAAAATATAGCCGGGCGTTGTGGTAGGTGCCTACAGTCTCAGCTACTTGGGAGGCTGAGGCAAGAAAATCACTTAAGCCCAAGAGTTTGAGGTTTCTGTGAGCTGTGATGTCACAGCACTCTACCCAGGGTGACATAGTGACACTCTGTCTCAAAAAAAAAAAAAAAGTGACATGTCTTTGTTAGTATGAAACTCTTAACATTTTTCAAAGAAAGCGAGTTTGGACTTACGAGCTTGTTTAAGATACGCCTTTATAGATTCAGGGCTTCCTGGTCCATCAGCATATACTGGTGTAACTGTGATCAAATAGCATTTGCTCTCTGCTAGGTTCCCTAAAATAAAAATAGCAGATTTAGCATTTTTTTGACTCATAATGAAAAAGTGAATTCCTATTTTTTACATTATAATTTCATAAACACTTAACTTTGCTTCCTTTAAAACTGCAACAAGCATTGCCTTTTGTGTACTGAATTCAACTTTAGTTAAGGTATAACTGTTTAATAATAGTAGTGCCAATACAGTGGATAAAAAATATATATTTTTATCAAGAGTAATGACTGTATTTAAAACAATGATCTCAAATTGCTCTGGGTCTTACTTAAGAGTCAGCAATTTTTATGTATCTTACCTAACTGTCTGAGAACTGATGAATGAGCAAGATACCACTAGTAAGAACGCAGGGAAAGGTCCTCGTGGGCTTGGTTTGTTAGAGTTAGAAAAAAACAATTGTGCTATTTCCCCCACAATTAAAAAAATTATCCCAGATACTTCTATTATTTATAATCCCTCCACATTATTACAGTAACTTAATTTTTGAGCATGCACCAGTAAAACTTTTCTTTTTATATAGCATTTTATCTGCCCATTTTAGAAAATAAGGTTTTAGTGAAGTTTATACCATCAATAAGAACTTATTTTTCCTTATAATTTATGAAATTATATGCTCTTTTGCCTTCTTAGAGTGTTTTTCCTTTTTGATGATTCAATATTATCAAGAAATGAACATATTCTGCTGTAACAGTGGTGGTTTCAAGGCTACTGAGCTATAATAGGGCCCAAGCTTAATGTCTCCAGAGCCTATGCTATGCTTTTAAAAAAAGTTTCCATTATCCAGCTATTTCTGTCTCCCCCCTAATTACACTTTGTTTTTAATTTGACAAGGCTGATAAACTATACAAATAAGCTTATTAAAAGTATATAAGATAATAGGTTAATGAGGGCCAAACAGCCCATTTCATAAATAAAGCTTAAAAACCTTATGGCAGGATATGGTATCTCTCTGCTTAGGGCTCTTCTTTGATTAATCATGTTATTCACAGCTGAATTCTAATAATCATTCTTCTTTATTAAAAAAGCTTATTCAAACTGAGTGTTCTTGTTTTCCCTTTAGACTTATTACGTTACTTTACAGACACTTAAATAGCACCTTAACACAGAATGATACATTTTGGAACTCTGTAATGGCATTACTTTGTCCTTTGTTAGTGCTTCCAGTTGAACGACAAAAACCTGAGTTCTAGTTCTGCTTCCCCAATTTGATGGCTGTAAGAAGTCAAACAAGTCATCCAGATCCTCTAGGAAACTATTTTCTCATCTGAAGGATGAAGGAGTCAAATTAGGTACAAAAAGCATGTTCGACTCCCATATATTTCTCTATCACTTTACAGTTTTATGAGTCTACTTTGGCGATAAAACAACAGTGGGGTATAAGAAAAGACAGCATTACCCCCACTCTATCCATAAAGAGACCCTATAGTTCAGAATGGTTAAGTGTGACTTCCTGAGAGTCACACATCTAAAAATTAGTGGAGTTATGATAAATCAGAAGTCTTTTCAATAGACCACAACACCTATAAACCAGAAAAGAATGCAAAAGAAAGATCTGTCTAGAGAGTTAGAAAAAGGATAACAACTTAAGTGTTCATAGCCAGGAATACCTCTTATATAGGTGCGACGCACGGTCCGATCTTCTTGTTGCCAGTCTGGAATACAGGGTGACTTATCCGATAATATGCACCATTCAAGTATGTATTTGTTTACAGATTTCCTTGGAGGAGTCCATTCTACCCATAGCATGTTATTTTTGGGGAATGCTTTAAGATTCATTACAGGGTGAGTAGCTTTAAAACAAAGTTTGAATACAGATATAACAAATGAATATTCAAAACACTGAAATTTTATAGTCATTTTCAAAACATGTAATTTATCAATTTCTATAGCATATATTAAATCTACATTTCCTTGCATAAAAGCACTTTGTGGGAAGTAGATAACCAGTTTATTTTTAAATCTTTAAAAAAAAATTTTTTTTAGAGATGGGGCTCTATGTTGCCCAGGATGGCCTTGAACTCCTGGACTCGAGATCCTCCTGCCTCAAGCCTCCCAAGTAGCTGGGACTACAAGCACACACCACTGCACCCAGCAAATTTATTTTTAAACTTGAATTTTTTTTTCTTTTAGAGACAGAGTCTTATTTTATCACCCTTGATAGAGTGCATGGCATCACAGCTCACAGCAACCTCCAACTCCTGGGCTTAGGCGATTCTCTTGCCTTAGCCTCCCGAGTAGCAGGGACTACAGGCACCTGCCAGAACACCTGAATATTTTTTGTTACAGTTTGGCTGGGGCCGGGTTTGAACCTACCACCCTCAGTATATAGGGCTGGCGCCCTACCCACTGAGCCACAGGCACTGCCCCATTAAACTTGAATTTTGCCTTCCCAAATTCTTCAAATACTGTGTTATGTAAGTCTGCAATTGCAATTTCTTGTCTTTTGAAAGCAACAGATAAAGCTAGAGATAGACAACATATTTAAGACATATGCATTTATAGTTCTCAAAATCTTGAAATAAAATACTTTTAAAGCCAGGTTAAGTAATCAGAAAGTGCTTAAATGAATAAAGTAGGGTCTAAGTGAGCAATGTAGAGACAGAAGTAGTTCATGCATACTGATGAAATCTGCCCGCTGAATGATTTCCAAAAATGTAATCATCCCTAATACTCAGAAGATAGTCAGTCTTAGACTACTTGTGTTTTATTTATGGGAACCCTGTTTATACCTAACCACCTTTATTCCATCTGTAAGTCAGGCTCCACCTCGCAGACACAAACCTTTAAAGTCACAGGCAGGGATAGTTAAAACCGATATATCTGATCTGCCAACATGATTTCTTGCTGTTAGGGTTGCTATATAATGATCACTTGTGAGATTTACTGTCAGTTTTGTGTCATTGACTATGTAATTTTGTAAAGGTAATTTCCATCTTGTAAGAGTCACTTCATAATCCAAGATTTCTCCATTGGCTTCAAAACGAGGCAATGTCTATAATAAAATAAGTTAAAAAATTTACTTCATAAATCTTAAAGTTAATTAATTTTTCTTTGTGTTCACAAATTCTGCCATTATGCTAAATCTCTAAATATTTAATCAGAAAGGATTGGCAATATCATTTCAAAATGGTACCAAAGTAAAACTACTACATACTGAATGAAGAGTAAAAGGATGACTCCAACTAAAAGGAGGGGAGTAGCACCATTCTCTTAGCTTATAGTTCTGTATACAATTCTGCACTGTGGCCATGTGGGCCTAAATTATTTATTTTATGCTTGAGTATTTTTCTTCTCTCTACCTTTTTTTAAATATGATCTTTTCACATACATTTATCAATTTATCACCATACATTTTGATTCTCTCAAATCTTTCTTATCTTCTGAGACACTCTGGAAAATTCCAAAAAGTATAAGACAGAGTCCTTCTTGAAAAACTTACATTTTCATATAAATACCTATTATCTGCAGTTTATGAACCTACACAAACCTAAAGTTTTGTGTTTCTATTTATTAAAAATAGTTATCAAATGCTTTGCTGATATTAAAGATTAATAAAAATTTCAACTGTAAGAAAAAAAACCTCTGCTTATACTCTACACAAATATATTTACATAAAAGGTAAAAGAATGTAAATGTGATTTTTACCTTCCACACAAGTTGTACAGATCTATAGCCATGAGTATGATGGGATGGATCTATTTTATACCAGAAGCTTGGTGATTTAGACGGTCCTAAAGAAAAGACATAAACTTTTAAAATATAAAGTTTTAACAGTAAAATATAATCCTGGAAGTTATTCTCACTTTGTTCTTCACATACTTGTTCATCAACTGCATGGTGTTTCTAACTCATTATACCAGCATTTTCCCATCCCAGCCCGATACCCCTGGGTCTTCCTCAGAAAGCCCAATAGCTTGATGATTTAGATTACATTGGAACTCTTTTCTAACCTCAAAATGTAAAGGTACAAATGTATCCTAAGAAATAACCAAAGAGGCATTCTATTTCTTATTTTCTTATAATTTCATGTTTTTCTTGTTTGGGTGCTGTGCTGTATGGGCACGTTACTTACTACTTGAACCTCCTGTACTGGCAGGCCTTTCTCCAGCCTGCCTGGTCTGCCTGTTCTCTCTCTCTCTTTTTTTTTGGTCACTTATAATTACCTCTTATTGATCAATACACACTGCTTGATTTTATCCAAATCCCTTTTTATTCTATTGAATACTGTATCTTATGATTACAAACATTTTGGAAAATAAGTTTATACTATTGATTTTTTAAAGATAAACTTTAAAATAAAAATCAGTTGATACTACTTATTGCTAAAAATCAATTAAAAAATGAAATTTAAATACATGCCTAAAATCCCTAAATATACATAAGAATATAAGTTAATGTAGTAAAAGTGGTATAAGTTTATTGTTTTATGTAGGAATGATTCAGATAAGATATAATAAAAACAAATTCACAGTACCATTATGATAATCACCAATCACGTGAAAGAGCACTTCATAAAACAAAGTGTTAAATACCGAAATTAGGTTTTAAAAATTGGTATAGTATCAATTTCCAAAATTTTTATAAATTGAAAACATGGTATCAACACAAGAAAGAATTTCAATAAAATCTAAGCAGTGATATGTTGATCATGACACTAACCACAGTATGTTACCTTTTTAAAAGTATCTTATGAACTCCCTCAAACAGATCCATGTACCTTTCTTTATAGGACCCAAGAATCCTGGTTTAAGAATTCCTAGTCAAGACAAATGAACCTGTTAAGGAGTTCTGAACCAGCAACAGTAGGATTTCTTTCTTTCCTGGCATTTATAAGAATGTGATAGAAAAGTCGTAGGGGAGGAGGGTACTTTTATTGCCTTTGACTTAAGTCTCTAGTAGAGCTGGAAGTAAAGGGATATGGATGCTAAAGGAGGTTTTAAAGCTTCAACTATTGCTCTTGGGAACTAAAGGTAAGGTTATGATAGGAAAATGTTCAAAAAGAAAAATCTATATGCCATAGGATTATTTTTTGATAGCTACATATGAAATGAGTAACATTAGCTGCTTTGTGGTGGGAATCTGTAGATTGTACACCCTTTTTTATTTTATACCATATGCATTAATTTATCTATGGGGGAAATGGAAAATAACTAACCAAATTCCAGGATCAATCTTTTTCCAGGGGTTTATCAAGTACTGGTAGAAAAAAAAATGAATGAATGAAAGGTATAGTGCAATATATATATATATATATTTTTTTTGAGACACAGCCTCAAGCTGTCACCCTGGAGAGAGTGCTGTGGCATCACAGCTCACAGCAACCTCCAATTCCTAGGCTCAAGTGATTCTCCTGCCTCTGCCTCCCAAGTAGGTGGGACTATAGGCACCTGCCACAACGCTCTGCTATTTTTTGGTTGCAGCCGTCATTGTTGTTTGGCAGGCCCAGGCTGGATTCGAACCCGCCAGCTCAGGTGTATGTGCTTAGCTGCTTAAGCCACAGGTGCCGAGCCACAATATTTTTTTTTAATAGAGTCTAAGATATATTTTACCACATAGTGTGATTTTAATGTTTCAGGCTATGATTCTCTAGTTAGAATCTCTTAACCACACTTCTTCATTAAAACAGTCTGGATTTATCAACAGTTAAGTTATTGGTTTTCTGATGGTATCTAAGCCATCATTCCATGATAATTTTCCTTATTTAGGTATCAAATAGATTTATTCTACCAGTAATGCATGTTAATTTTTACATGTTGATGTCCTTAAAAATGAAAAGTATAAATACTACAGTTTGAATAAAATGAGCACAAAATAAGAAGCAATGAGGTCTGTGTTATTTATTAACACAAGACACAATTTCCAGCCAGAATTCTAACAGCGTGGTTTCTTCACACACTTATTTACTTACTATCTTCATATGTGGTCCCACTTGCTTCTTCACTCCAGTCGCTCCA
This sequence comes from Perodicticus potto, assembly GCA_963574655.1. NCBI lineage: Eukaryota > Metazoa > Chordata > Mammalia > Primates > Lorisidae > Perodicticus > Perodicticus potto. Next base: position 1,939 of record CAUYRH010147348.1, on the reverse strand, counting down.
GAACCCCTTACCATCTTCCTTCATGCAGCGAATCCTAAATACGTATTTTGTAAAAGGTTTAAGATCCTGAACAGTGAATGAAGATCTGGTAGACGATGTATCTTCAGGAGGAATCTGAAATCAAGTGAATTGACCAACAAAAAACCTCAATAAATAAGGTCTTCCTAAGTTGTGTTAGACTTTAGGAACAAATTTAATGAAACAAGATGAATATACTAAATTATTTTTAATATGTAATTAAATATAATATAGTATTTCTTGATCTCTGGAGTAAAAAAGCAGCCAAAAATCTGCAAAGTTACTAGGTTTGAGAAGTATGGAAATAATCTATTATCCTTCCTTCTTTTATTTTTTTTTCTGTCTTCCATGGAGCCTATAACCTGAGGACCTCAGCAGGAAACAGATGGTGCACTTCACTTAGTATTCATGCAAAAAGTTTAACAAAGGAACCATGGGCAGAGTATAGGGAAACCTAAGATAGTGTAGTTCGTACTCTAGGCTTATAGCTATTACTACTTCTAGGCCTAAAGGGATAGAAGGAGGTTCCAGAAAATGAAGGAAAGTCAGAGAGGACTGCCTTGAAAGGAACAGTGATACTGAGATGAGAGACACAGCAGTCTCAGGTAGAAAGCAGGGTAGATAAACAATGTTACTCTCCTTTCTCTTCTATCCCTTTTCTCTCCTGCCCATTAACCAAACTCACTATGAAGTGTCACATGTCACTTCTGACACCATTTGTCAGGGCCCAAGACTGGCCAGGTCTCGGGCCCAGCTTAACTAGGTTCCAGTCGCGGACCGCTAAGTTACCTTGCTCAGGTACAGTTTCTCTAAGGTGCCTGGGGGCTATCTACTTCAGCAGGAGAAAGAGAGAGAGAGAAAGAGAAGAGAGTCTTAGAGAGAGTAAAAGCAGTCTTCTTAGAATAGATAGATCTTAGTCTTTAGCAGAGCTTGGTGATCTTCAGCAGAGAGATGCCGTGCTGGCGTTCTGCAGGCAGGAGAGGAGACAGAGTAAGCAAGTCCATGATAGAATGCGCATGCTCCTCGACTGCCTTCTCCTCCAGCCTAATATAAGGCTGATTTCGTGCCTCTCAACCCCACAGGTGTAGACACTGCCAATTTACCACTGCTCTCATCGCGAGAGTTCTCATGCTTGTTAGGAGAGCTAAATCCCTCTCCATGCCCTTTGCACCAAGGTGTTCCATTATTGAGCTATACAGGTATTTCTTGTAACTCTCACTCCTCCTAGCCATAGGCTATATGGGCAGCAACAATGAAGCTAGTTGGAATGAGAACCCACAGATGAAATTCACAAAGGTCAGCATGCCTTGGTAAAGAATGGGGCTGGAAAAGGTACAGAGTAGATCTAGACAGGCAAAAGAAGATTTCCAGCCCAATCAAGAAAAACAAAAACTATCATTGTAGATAAACTTGGCTTTCAGAAACAAAGAGGTGATTAAATATAGATAAATAACTTTGGTTCATTTTACTACTCTGAAAATTCAGTACTGAATACAAAAAAAGATGTCTGCTTTTTTTGGACCATTAAATTAATATTAATATCAAAAATGTCTTCTTTTGGACCATTATAGTAATATTTTGAAGAACTTCAGGTATGTATCCTCTCTGTCAAACACAAAGCATTCATCCAATTTTGTTTTACTGCTTTTTATGACCGTATTCTGAGTCCTTTAGATAAGTGCAATGAGGGCTCGGCGCCTGTGGCTCAATGGGCTAAGGCATCAGCCATGTACACCTGAGCTGGTGAGTTCGAATCCAGCCTGGGCCTGCCAAACAACAATGACGGCTGCAACCAAAAAATGGCTGGGCGTTGTGGCAGGTGCCTGTAGTCCCAGCTACTTGGGAGGCGGAGGCAAGAGACTCGCTTGAGCCTAGGAATTGGAGGTTGCTGTGAGCTGTGATGCCACAGCACTCTATCCAG
>CAUYRH010147347.1:0-46307 GCA_963574655.1 Perodicticus potto | reverse complement strand
TCAAGCAGCTAAGGCGCCAGCCACGTACACCTGAGCCGGAGGGTTCGAATCCAGCCTGGGCCCACCAAACAACAATGATGGCTGCAACCAAAAAATGGCCGGGCGTTGTGGCGGGCACCTGTAGTCCCAGCTACTTGGGAGACAGAGGCAGGAGACTCGCTTGAGCCCAGGAATTGGAGGTTGCTGTGAGCTGTGATGCCACGGCACTCTATCCAGGGTGACAGCTTGAGGCTCTGTCTCAAAAAAAATAAAAAATAAATAAATAAATAAATAAATAAAAATAGCTGGGCATTGTGGTGGGCGCCTGTAGTGTAATTCTCTTGCCTCAGCTACTCGTGAGGCTGAGGCAAGAGAATCACTTGAGCCCAAGAGTTTGAGGTTGCTGTGATGCCACAGTAACATAGTGAGACTCTGTCTCAAAAAAAAAAAAAAAGTTGTCATCTTTTTTGCAGTCATTTAAACTTTACTGCAGAATCTACTGCTGTCATCATCCCCTCTTTCCTCCTAGACCAGCGGTTCTCAACCTGTGGGTCACTGTATTAAAGGTTCATGGCATTAGGAAGGTTGAGAACCACTGTCCTAGACAGTCTTTTCTCCCTTGACCATCATAGCAGCTGTTAGAAGCAATTGTATTGGCCAGGTGCAGTGGCTCAAGCCTGTAATCCTAGCACTTGGGAGGCCGAGGCAGGTAGATTGCCTGAGCTCATAGGTTTGAGACTAAGCTGAGCAAGAACAAGACCCCTATCTCTAAAAAATAGTCAAGTGTTGTGGCAGGCACTTGTAGTCCCAGCTATTTGGGAGGCTGAGGCAAGAGGATCACTTGAGCCCCAGAGTCTGAGGTTGCTGTGAGCTAAGACTCCATAACTCTCTACAGAGAGTGACAAAGTGAGACTCTGTCTCAAAAAAAAAAAGAAAAAAAAGCAATTGTATTCACCTGAAGCTGATAGAGGCTAAAATGAGACATCCAGCTCTGATAGAGAATAAACTGTGAAACCTTGGGCAAGTTCCTTAACATCTCTGAGCTTTGGCACCCTCATGTGTAAATAGAGCACATAATTCTGACCTTGGTGAGTTTGCATTGTGCTTAGTTTGAAGATGCTCTCAAGCTGACTGTGCAGCATGACAGATAACAACCAGGTCCTGGTATAGTCCACTGCTCAGCTGCCCTTTCTACCCAGCAGTGTGATCCTGGGTCAGTTGCTTAACCTCTCTGAGCCTTAGTTTCCTCCTCTATGAAATAGGAAATAGGAAAGCACCTACCTCATGGGTTGTTGTGATTTAATAACATAACCTGCAAAGTATTCCATATAGCATCTGGCACATTGCAACTCCTCAATGTATCTTAGATATTATTATCTTACATATAAGAAAAAACAGGGTGGCGCCTGTGGCTCATCGAGTAGGGCGCTGGCCCCGTATACCGAGGATGGCGGGTTCAAACCCGGCCCCGGCCTAACTGCAAAACAAAAAAATAGCCGGGCATTGTAGCGGGCTCCTGTAGTCCCAGGTACTCGGGAGGCTGAGGCAAGAGAATCACCTAAGCCCAAGAGCTGGAGGTTGCTGTGAACTGTGAAACTACAGCACTCTACCAAGGGCGACAAAATGAGACTCTGTCTCCACACACACAAAAAAACCAAAAAAACAAATGTGGAGAAAGAACTCATTGGAAGGAAACTGAGATCTCTTCCGAATTCCAGGAGAGCTGAACAACCACACCTTGGGAACAGTAGTTCCTAGAACCTCAGCAGAGGGAGTTTATGAAATTTCCCACTAATATTCTGCCCTTCCCTTGTCATGACTTGACTTGATGCTGCTCTGACAATATTCATTGTCTGTTGTCTTGACATTCTAAGTTCCTGGCAGAGAGGATTTCATTGCTTTAGAAAGGACCAGCTACCCATTCTTGGCAAAGAGGTTGTGGGCAGGAGTCTTGTTCACCCCAGCAGAGACAAAGCCCTGGAGGGAGGGAGTAGGGGCTTTCCTGGTGGGTGGGGGCATGAGATACCCGTCAGAATTAGTGAGATAATGTCTATGAGAATGCCCTCCTCTCTGACCAAGCCACAGTCTACTAGGCAGGTCTTTTCCTCCGTCCAATAGTCCCTAAAGGAAGGCACTCCTGCCTTTTATTCTTTTTTGTTTTTGAGAGGGAGTCTTTCTCTACTCTGTTGCCCCAGGCTAGAGTGCCTTGATGTGACAGCTCAAAGCAACTTCAAACATCTGGACTCAAGGGATCCTTCTGCTTCAGCCTCCCAAGTAGCTGGGACTATAGGTGCCTGCCACAACGCCCGGCTAGTTTTGCTGTTTTTAGTAGAGATGGGGGTCTCATTTTTGCTCAGACTGGTCTCAAACTCCTGAGCTCAAGCAATCCACCTGTCTTAGCCTCTCAGAGTGCTAAGATTACAGGTGTGAGCTATTGGGCAGCCCTGTTGCCTTTTATTTTATTTTTTTTTTGAGACAGTCTCACTATGTTGCCCTGGGTAGAGTGCCATCATGTCACAGCTCACAACAACCTCTAACTCTTGGGTTTAAGTGATTCTCTTGCCTCAGCCTCCCAACTAGGTGGGACTATAGGTGCCCGCCACAACACCCAGCCATCTCTTGTTGGTACTGTCCACTGTTGTTTAGCAGGCCTGGGCTGGGTTCAAACCCGCCAGCCCCTGTGTATGTGGCCGGAGCCATAACTACTGAGCTGTAGGTGCTGAGCCTACCTTTTATTTTTAAATTCCACCCTCTTGGGCAACACCCGTAGCTCAGTGGGTAGGGCACCGGCCACATACACCCAGGCTGGCAAGTTTGAACCTGGCCTGGGCCGGCTAAACAGCAATGACAACTGCAACAAAAAAATAGCCAGGTATTGTGGCGGGCACCTATAGTCCCACCTAGTTTGGAGGCTGAGGCAAGACAATCGCTTAGCCCAAGAGTTGGAGGTCGATGTGAGCAGGGATGCTACAGCACTCTACTGAGGGCGTCATAATGAAACTCTGTCTCAAAAAAAAAAAAAAGAAAAATTCCACCCTCTTCTCTCCCTAACTCCATTCCTTGGCAACCTTATCTATTCCTAGCACTTTGTTTTTATTTTCTTTATTCCTAGCACTTTGAAAACCACCTTTCCTAACTCTTTACTCTGAGTCTCATTAGGTGCAGAAATTACTTTCCCTTCTAGGTCGCAGCAACGTCTGCAAAATGACACTTTCTGTTTCCTCGCCTAAAAGACAAGACCCCTTTTACTTTTACCATACCACAGTTCTATTAAATGATCTTCAATTATGCCTTAGCACTCCTGGCCCTGTGCTTTTCTGCACGCTGTTTGTTTTGCCTGGAGAACTTCCCTGTCCCATCTTACTGCTTTTTTTTTTTTTTAGACAGAATCTCACTTTGTCACCCTTGCTAGAGTACCATGGTGTCATAGCTTACAGTGACCTCAAACTCCTGGGTTCAAGCAATCTTCTTGCCTCAATTTTTCATTTTTAGTAGAGGTGGGGCCTTGCCTTGCTCAGGCTCATCTCGAACTTATGAGCTCAGGCAATCCATGTGTCTCAGCCTCCCAGAGTACTAAGATTACAGGCATGAGCCACCGCGCCCAGCCCCATGCCACTGCTTTTATTTCATTAACATGTAATGAGGACCTGCCAGTCTCACAAGTCCTCCCTTCCTGAGAATTACTCCCCACCTCCACCCCCTATTAGAACACTGGAATGGGTCCCTTCAGCCACATCTGTATTATATGATTCTGTCCTCGTAGGCATCCATTAGTAAACTCAGGTTAACTGAGTTAGAATTAACTGGTTTGATGAGATTCTCTCTCTGTCAGGAATTTAGAATTCGAAACTGAGAATCAGGGTCGGTGCCTGTGGCTCAAGTGGCTAAGGCACTGGTCACATACACATGAGCTGGCGGGTTCGAATTCAGCCCAGGCCTGCCAAACAACAATGATGGGTGCAACCAAAAAATAGCCGGGTGTTGTGGTAGGTGCCTGTGGTCCCAGCTACTTGGGAGGCAGAGGCAGGAGAATCGCTTGAGCCCAGGAGTTGGAGGTTGCTGTAAGCTGTGATGCCACAGCACTCTATCCAGGGTGACAGCTTGAGGCTCTGTCTCAAAAAAAAAAAAGAAAGAAAAGAAAAGAAACTGAGAATCATTGAGCCTGGGTGTTGAGTTCCTTTAATGTTAGCACGTTAGAAAGGGAAGTCCATTACTTCCTCCACCAAAGTCCTTGGAGATTCCCTAATTCTTACTCGTTCTAGCCTGTGCTCAGGGATGCCTTGGAGTCCATAGTATATCTTGGTAGCCTTCCAACATAACTTTCTTTTTCTTTCTCACTCTCTTTTTTTTTTTGAGACAAAGTTTCACTTTATCACATTCGGTAGAGTGCCATGGTGTCGTAGCTCACAGCAACCTCAAACTTTGGACTCAAATGATTCTCTTGCTTCAGCCTCCCCAATTGCTGGGACTACAGGTGCCTGCCACAACACCCGCCAATTTTTTTTTTTTAGAGATGGGGTCTTGCTCTTGCTCTGGCTGGTCTTGAACTCCTGAGCTCAAGCAATCTACCTACCTCAGCCTCTGGCCTTTTCCTTTTTCCCTTTAAGTTGGCTAATGTCCTGTTTTTAAACTTTCAACCATATAACATTAACCAATAATAATTGCATTTGAGTTATTTTAGGCTCTGGTGACACAAAAATCAAGTAAAATTCTGTCTCTTCCCACCAGCAATCCTACCCATGTTTAGAATCACATCTTAAGGCTGGACACGGTAGCTCACACCTATAATCCCAGCACTCTGGTGGGCAAAGGTGGGATTGCCTGACCACACAGGTTCAAGACCAGCCTCAGCTAGAGTGAAGACCTGTCTTTAAAAAAAAAAAAAAAAAATAGCAAACTCTTTAAAATCAAAGACTTGATCTTGCTGTCTTTTTGGTCTCTCAGCACACAAAGGAGGAATAGAAAAACTAGCTGGGCATGGTTCTTTCACTTAGAAAGAACATCTTTTGTTTTGTCTACCCTTCTTTCTCTCCCTTTTCTTTCTTTCTTTTTTTTTTTTTTAATTGAGACAGAGTCTCACTTTGTTGCCTTCAGTAGAGTGCTGTGGTGTCATAGCTCACAGCAACCTCAAACTCTTGGGCTCAAGCAATTCTCTTGTCTCAGCCTCCCAAGTAGCCGGAACTGCAGGCGCCCGCCACAATGCCTATTTTTTGTTGTTGTTGTTGTTGTTGTTGTAGTTTGGCCAGGGCTGGGTTGGAATCCGCCACCCTCGGTATATGGACCAGTGCCCTACTCATTGAGCCACAGGCGCCACCTAATTATTTATTTTTTGAGATAGAGTCTCACTGTGTTGCCCTTGGGAGTGCCTTGGTGTCACAGCTCACAGCAACCTCCAACTCATGGGCTTAAGCAATTCTCTTGCCTCTGCCTCCCAAGTAGCTGGGACTAGAGGCACCCGCTACAATGCCCAGCTATTTTTTTTGTTTTAGCAGGCCCTGGCAGCCCTGGTGCATGTGGCTGGCACCCTACCTACTAAGCTACGGGCACCACCTTTCTCTTCCTTTTCTATTGATAACTGCAAACCAATTTTCCTTTGGGAAAAGAGCCCTCCTTCACCCTTGTGATAGTCACTTTTATTATATTATTATTATTTATTGATATGAAATCTCATTCTGTCACCCTAGAGTGCCCTGGTGTCATTATAGGTCACAGCAACCTCAAATTCTTGGGCTCAAGTGATCCTCTTACCTCAGCCTCCCAGTAGCTGGGACTACAGGCGCCCACAACACCCAGATGTTTTTTTGTTATCGTTGTCATTGATGTTTAGCAGACTCTGGCCAGGTTTGAACCGACCAGCCCTGGTGCATGTGGCCAGTTAACCTCTGAGCTATGGACACCAGCCCATACAGCGAATTTTTCTTCTTCTTTTTTTTTTTTTGTAGAGACAGAGTCTCACTTTATCGCCCTCGGTAGAGTACCATGTCGTCACACAGCTCACAGCAACCTCCAACTCCTGGGCTTAGGTGATTCTCTTGCCTCAGCCTCCCGAGTAGCTAGGACTGCAGGCACCTGCCACAATGCTCAGCTGTTTTTTTTGTTGCAGTTTGGCCAGGGCTGGGTTTGAACCCGCCACCCTTGGTATATGGAGCTGGCGCCCTACCCACTGAGCCACAGGCGCCGCCCTAATTTTTCTGTTTTTTGTAGAGATGGGGTCTCACTTTTGCTAAGGCTGGTTTTGAATTCCTGGCCTCAAGCAATCCTCCCATCTCAGCCTCACAAATTGTTAGGATTACAGGCTTGCGCCACTGTGTGCAACTTGTTGATATAAGTTCTGTGAGAGTTCTGAGAAAAGGATGATTAATACGACTACAGCAGGGCTGGGAAAAGGTTGATTTAGGAAGAGAGGCAGAAGGCTATGGTGGAGCCCTAGAAATAACATTACTTTTATTAGGGACACCCGTTGTCTGGTGATTCTGGTGCAAGCAGAACCCACATGATGATTCTTGTTCATTGTTATAGGAAATCCATAACCTATGGGCAGGTGGGGCAGGCTGCTCATGGGGAAGAAAGTCTGCACAGACAGTAAAATAAACACCTGTGTTTTAGTCTGTTTTCTGTTGCTATAACAGAATACCAGAGACTGGATAATTTTTTTTAAAGTTTGTTTCTTGTAGTTCCAGAAGCCAGGAAGTCCAAAAGCCTAGTGCCAGCATCTGGTGGTCACGGCTCACAGCAACCTCAAAATCTTGGGCTTAAGAGTTTGAAACTTAACTCTTTTTTTTTTTTTTTTTTTTTGTAGAGACAGAGTCTCACTGTATCGCCCTGGGTAAAGTGCCGTGGCATCACACAGTTCACAGCAACCTCCAACTCCTGGGCTTAGGCTATTCTCTTGCCTCAGCCTCCCAAGTAGCTGGGACTACAGGCACCTACCACAACGCCCAGCTAGTTTTTTTTGTTTGTTTTTTGCAGTTCAGCCAAGGCTGGATTTGAACCCGCCACCTTCAGTATATGTGGTCAGCGCCCTACTCACTGAGCCATAGGCGCCGCCCTGAAACTTAACTCTTAAGCGATTCTTTTGCCTCAGCCTCCCAAGTAGCTGGGACCACAGATGCCGGCCACAATGCCCAGCTGTTTTTTTTGTTGTTGTTGTTGCAGTTGTCGTTGTTTTAGCTGGCCCAGGCCTGGTTCGAATCCTCCAGCCTCGGTGTATGTGGCTGGAGCCCTACCCACTGAGCTACAGGTGCCACCTGCATCTTAACAGGGAGGAAGACATGACATTCGGAGAGAGCAAAGGCTCAGATCAGATCTCTCTTCCTCTTCTTACAAATCCCCCAATCCTGTCGCATGGGCCTCACCCTAATGACTTTCTCTGATCTAAATTATCTCCAAAAGGCTTATCTCCAAATGCCATGGACATATGAATTTGAAAACGAAGTTTGCAACACATGAAATTTGGGGGATACATTCAAATCATAGCGATGCCCATCACAGTATTATAGAGAGTGTAAAATACACTGTGTGGATACACCTGGCAGAGGTTCCCTTTCTCTACAACATTCAGCCCTCTGAAGTCCAGCCCCTGACTTTCCCTTCCCGTAGGCTGCTTCCTTCAGGCCTGTGATTCTAAAAGGCTCCATTTGGGCTAAGTTCAGGTCTAGTAACTGGGTGTTTCTGGAAGGCTAAGACCCTGACTGCAGAGGAATGGATTCAGAGAGTACACGGTTACAGACTGTAACCACTAAGTTGACTGGGAAGCTTGCCTTTGAATCCCACCTCGGATGCTTACCAGCCCTGTTACCTTAAACAAGTCCTTGTCTTTATGATAGAATCTGCCTTATGGGGTTGTTATGAGATTAATAAGCAATTACATACAAAAGTGCTTAGAACAGTTCCTGCTAAAGAATAAGGGCTCAATTAATTGGCTATTAATTTAATTTCCCTCCTCCCCCCAAAGTGAAGCAAATTTATACCAACAGTTTTCTCTCTCTCCTATCCTCTGTAACTGCCTTCAGAGAATACAATCCAACACAGATACTTTTAGAAAAGCAGGTTTATTGGTCAGGCTGCTCACCAGGACACAGCAACGTGAGAGGTTCCCTAGAGCCCCATGGAAAACTGCATCTGCCCACACTCAGGCCCCTTCAGCCCATCAGCACCAAGGGACCTTGTCCCACAATCCCCATCCTCTCTCAGCTGACAAGTCTTCAATCATTCAGAGGAGAGAAGGGAACCCAGTAAAGGAAAAGGAAAGAAAAAAAAAAAAAAAAAAGCAAAGCTTTGTATTGTATAAAAGGTTTGTGTCCCCAGGCGCCCTCCCCCACCCCCTTAAAAACAATTAGCTGCAATTCTAAAAAGCAAAGCAGGGAAGATAAGGAGGTTGGAGGAGGAGGAGGAGGAAGCCCTCCACCCCTCCCTTCAGGCTGAGACTTGGAGGGAGGGGCTGTCCTTGCTCCAGACAAACTGCCTTTAAGGGGGGAGAAGAGCCAGACTGAAGTGTCCTGAGGGGAACCTAGCTGTCAGACAAAAGACATCAAGGCTCTGGACTGGAAGCAGCACCCTCCTCACCCCTAAGGACAAGTTACCAGAAGCGTCTCAGCAAGGTCTGCAGCTCTTTGATGCTGGCTCTAGGGAAGCATCTTGAGAAGAAACAGGCAGGGGGAGCCTGTGCTATCCCATCTCTCCTCCAGCTCTCAGCCTTTAACACTCCCCACCCTCTAACTCCCAGCTCTGCTGCCCCCTCTGGACCCTAATTTTCTGGGCTTTCAGAAATAAGTTGCCCTGGGGGACACCACCCAGACCCCTTGCAGGATCAGATTAGGTTTCCCTCTCTTCCTCTGGATCATTGCTTTCTCACACTGCTCTCCCCCCATCCATTCTGAAAATGGTCCTGCTGCCCTCTAAGAACCTGGTAAGGTGGGTTTCTCATGCAGCTAATGAGACTTATTTCTCTCTTCACCCATTTCCACCTTCTCCTATTTGCTCATTCTCCTTCTCAAAGCCATCGCAATGTGCTCCGCGTGTGCATAAGCGCGCCCCACCTCTCCTTCCCCAAGGCTCCAGTCTTCTTTTTTCGGACCCTTTGCAGAAACAGCCTGAGCTGGACCCTCATCCAGGCTGAGGGCTTGCTCAGAGCCCACTGCTGCCCACTGCCTCAGTTTCCCGTAAAAGCTGCTTTCATGTCCTTTTAGTAGGACCCACTCTTTCCTCTTAGGGTAATTTTGGCTTTGAAGCCCCAGCGGCAGGATGAGAAGGGAAAAGCTCCATGAGTAGGGAGTGATTGGGGGAGGTTGAGGGAAAGGAAGCTCCCAAAAGGGTAGCAACTGTAAATCATGGCAATTTCCTTTAGGACCCCCGACTTGGACATCCTGGACATGGATCATTCCCCTTCCCATTTCCACCTGTACTATGTCCAAATTGGGGTCTTCTACTTGGGGCGAGGGCTGCCTCCCTCTCTGGGCTTAACAGCAGAAGACTTGAAGGAGTCTCCTTGAAGGCAGGTGTTTTAAATCTAGAAAAATCTCAGCCAGTTCAGGGGCTGAGAGAGAATGCGAAAGAGAAAGTTCAGAAAGGTAAAGGAACAGAGTGAGGGCGGGGAGAGGCAGGGCGAGGCAGCGGCCTGTGGACAGGGCCCGCGTCCTGCTTAGTCGCTGTCGCTCTTGTCCACCAGCACGGCGTCCGACTCCTCAGTGATCTCCAGCAGCGTGTGCACGTCGGGGCTGCTCCCGCGCAGCAGGTCGGCGGCCTCGCCGCGCTCCGCGCCGCCCTCGTCGTCGTCGGCGCCCACCTCCACCATCTCGGTGGCTTTCAGCACCTCCACCTCGCCCTCGCGGATCTTCTTGACATGGAAGGTGAAGGGCGGCACCTTGTACACCGCGGTCTTGGAGCGCGCGTAGACCACGTGGTCGGGCGTGAAGGACTTGCGCAGCTTGTCTCGCGAGGTCTTGAGCTTCTCGCGCCGCTCGGCGGGGACCAGGCGCGTGCCCAGCTTGTTCATGCGCTTCTCCAGGGTGTGCCGCGTCTTCTCCAAGTTCTCCTTGGTCTTCAGGCGGGTCTTCTCCAGGTTCTCGCGGGTGCGCACCCTGGTCTTCTCCATCTTCTCCTTGGAGAAGGCTTTCTTGAAGTCGTCCACGCGCCGCAGGCCGCTGCGCTTGATGCGCTCGGCGCGCGACTCCTCGATGACCTCCTCCACCTCCACCGCCTCGTCGGAGGACAGCTCAAGCGCCGCCGCGTCCTCCTCGGGTCGCTCGCCCTCTCCCAGCTCGTCGCCCTCTTTCTCGGGCAGCGCCTCCGCCTCCTTCAGCGACTTGCTGATGCTCAGTTTGGCCGGCAGCTTCACTTCGTCCTGAGCGGAGAGAAGAGCGGAGATGAGAGGGGGCAGAGGAGGAGGGCCGGGCGAACCCGAATTGGGGTGTTGGCCATCCTAGGGAGGGGATGGGCCTACGTGGTACTCCTGAAATCCGCCTTTTTGCCGTCGTATCCCCAGCGCCTGGCACAGAGCTGGGGACATTGAGGGCGCTTGACACATTCGTGTGTTGAATGAAGGATACAGACGGCGCGGGAACCGAGCTTTGGGTCGGAGGTGGGCCCGCATTATAACTGACTTTTGGCTAAATATCTCCGCAGCCCTCCCACCGCGTCCTGGCGCCCTCTACCCACCCGTGTGCTTAGGTTAAACCGCCTCGGGCTCAGAACACACGGCTTAACTTTGGAAGGGGGCACAGCGCCCTCTGGTGTCCTAAGTCGTACACTGCCCAGGCGCTGGGGAGACTGCCGGGTGGGGCTGGGATGTGAGTTTACAACCAGTCTCAGGAGACCGCCAAGTAGAGTGGCTGGAAGATAAAAGGGGATGAGTTTTCCAGATTCAAGCCATTTCAGAGCTAGCCTCGATTCAGAAACCATATCCCTCTTCTTTGGCCTCTTCATACTGTTTGGCTCCCATTGGTGGCCACCTCCACACATTTATGTAGAAATTGTAAGAAAGAGGAAAAAGCTAGGAAATAGCTAGGAAGAAGCTATTCTTGCTTTTTTCCCCCGGACCTGAGGTCAAGGGTCTAGGAGTAGGATGGTGGTCCCAGATTCCCCATGATCTTGGAGCTCAGAGCCAACTCTTTGTTTCTCCCTCTTCCCCTTAGAGGATCTAGTTCCAGCACTGTTTTCCGTTCCAGAATCCTGATTCTGGACCAACATTTCAGAATCTCAAAATCACCCCTTCCCCCATCCCACTCATCAGAATGTAGGGGAGGCTGAGTACAGATAAGCAAAGGGGCATAACCCAGAACATAAATGGGATCTCCTCTTTGACCCAGACTCTCTTTAGCGACTTCAGAATAAGAGACTAGTTTTTTTTTTTTTAAGAGAGTAGTTTTTCAAAAGGATTTTCTGAAGATCATTTCCCAGAATTGTGAGAAAATCCCATCTCCTGAAAAAATGAGCCAACGTTAACTAATCTCTCTCGTAGACACACGCGCATACACCCCTACACATAGGTGGCTCAGTATCTCTCCACCACCTGCTACAGAAATTCCTTACCCACCCCCCTCCCCAGCCTCTTTCCTCTTCCCTCCCATCCACATCCCCCTAGAGTTTCCTGGTTTACACTGAAAACTAGGAACACCCGGTCCCAACTTCCTTCCCTCCCTGTCAATAGCATTAGCAGGGACAAAGAAGAATGCAGCTCCACCTCTTCTCCCAACTAGGCACCAGCTCTGCTGGGCACCAAGCCACCTCTAGCTCTCTATTCCCTACTACACCTCCCAGCAGGCAATGTGACCTTGGCACAGGGCATGCTGGGACTTGTAGTCTCTACCTGCCATAGGCAGCTTTGTGCTATGGATAGCATGCCTAGGGCATTCTGTCCATCCCTCTGCCTCTTATCATTCACCGAGACATTGAAAGGTGTTTTTCTTGCTCTGACTGTAGAAGGATTCCAACCTCTCTTAGCAGTCCCTCCAATTTCTAGTCAGACCCTTTGGGTCTCCAGCCATCACCCTCTTCCTGCCTGCTACTGGAGTAGACTTACACATTTTAGGACTCTCTAGGATATGAACTCTCCACTACTTCTTCATCTGTCTCCACCCTGAAATTTATCTGCAGCTCCAATATAAAAAAAAATTTAGTTCTATCTTGCCTTCACAGCCTCCCAAACTAAACCCTCCCATGCTCCAGAAAAGGATAGAGAGCCCCTCCTTTCACTAAGCTCAGACAATGTGAATGTAGCCCATTCACATTGGGGGAGGGATTAAGGCTGTTGGGCAGAGAATAGTCTGGAAATAGCCTGAGCGGCTGGAAAACAAATCGGCATTGTCTCCCTGCTTTATCCCCAGCATCCTCCATTCTCCTCTTCCCACCAGCCCCTGCTCCACCCCTGCCCCTAAAGGCTGAGCTAGCTGGGTTTTCTGGCCTTTGGCTTCCTAGATAAAGGTCTTTGCCAGCTAAGTTTAGAAGCCAAGGGGGATGGGGAGAGAGCTGCTTATAGTCAGTCCCATCTTCATAGTTCCTGAGAAAAGGTCTCAAATTACAACATCATGGAGGAATTTCAGTGAAGGGAGATTTATTTCTGGATTTGGGAGAGTCTCCCCAGACCAGAAAGGTATCTGGGGGATGTAACTATATTCTTTGTAGGCTTCCCTTGGAGTGATGCCTTATACACATACCAGAGGAGCTTCATTCAGGGTATAGGAGAAGAAACAACGTGGCCTGAATCCCTGGACAATGTCCAAGAGGCTGGCTCTGGAGAGGGTGTATCACCATTAGTCTTTTCCCTCCATTAATGGATTTCTCTTTTCTCCCCCTTTTCAAGCCAGGTTTTCCCCTGTGACTCACACTCTTGGAGTGCTGTCTTGGACCCACCCAGTCTGCCTGTTGCTACAACCACCAACATAATCCAAAAGCACCTTCCCCCACCCTGGGCACACAGGCCAAGCACTCTTGTCCCACCCCTACTTCCCTGGCAAAGCTCCTAAACCAAAGGAGGGGCCTCAGGGGATGGCAGAGAGGGAGGGCTCTGTTTGTTCTGTTTTCCCGTTTTTATTAAATAAAACCACCACTCCCAACAGGCTTGGTTTCCAGAGTTACCTTTAATGACCAGGTCTGAACAAAAGCATGCATGATCCCCACCCCCCTCAAAACACACACAGGCCTCACCCTAGGAAAGCCCTACACATGGATGGACTTAGAGGAAACCCAGGGAGAGGCTCCCAGCCTCTTCACTCCACCCCAACCCTACTGTCTAAACTTAATATCTTCTGGCTTAGGAAGATTTTTTATAAGATATAATTGAATTGAGCACCTACTGTGTGCCCAGCCTTTGGCCAGGCACTTCACATTTGTTAGGGAAAAAGGACAGGTAGCACATGGATCTAAGTAGGAGCCTCTCCTGACTTAGAACTAACCAGCACTGCCTCCACTGAGAGTGCACATAGAACAAGATGGAGTCAGTCAGGCTAAGGCAGAGATGACATAGCTGGTCTGGCTATGGGACCTTCACCTCATGTCCCCCATTCTTGTTGTTTTATAAATTCAGCTACAAGTAAAAGTGTGTATCTTGAGTAGTTTGGGGTTATTGATTTAGGAGATGAACTTTGAATTAGAAATGTCATTTTGAGTCATGGTTTATGCTGATTATTATAGGTCATGGGTTATGCCAATTATTAAGATAAGGGTTAACATGATTTGTGCTTTGAACTTTGATGTATAAAACTGTGGTTTTGGAAATGGAAGAACAGAAGTCTTGGAGAGGCTACTCTCACTGTTCTCCAGAATTGCTGGCCTTCTGACAAAGTTTGGTAGACCTATCTCCGTCACTGCATATTGGGTGACAGTGACAAGTGGCTAGATTGTATTGGTCTGGTAACACAACCACTGTCTGGGAATGGCCAGAGGAGACATTGGAGAGGTAACTCAGAGCCCAGGGTCTGCCTAGAGAGTCTGCTAGTCTGTACAGAGGTAGGGAGGATGCAGGAAGGTTCCTTCCTCCTTAGGTTGCCAAAATGAGAGACACCAAAGGCAGAAGGGTGCTTTCCTTCTACTATAACATAATTTCTTAATGAGGGTGACATGCCTCCAAAAGGGCAAAAATCAATATCACAAAGATTTTGGTGCTCCAAAGAGCCACAGCATATAAACAAACATGCAGTATATCTGTTGTATTACAATTTCATGGGGGAAGTGGCCAATTAGATTAAAAATATCTTCAAAGACTCCTTAGGGGGGATGAGCACAGGAAAAAAAGTTGAGAAACACTGTTACAGTGAG
Organism: Perodicticus potto; assembly: GCA_963574655.1. Taxonomy (NCBI): domain Eukaryota; kingdom Metazoa; phylum Chordata; class Mammalia; order Primates; family Lorisidae; genus Perodicticus; species Perodicticus potto. The sequence continues at coordinate 32,075 of CAUYRH010147347.1, read as the reverse complement.
ACCCAAGGATCCAAAGCAGAGCCAGCTAAAACGTCCCCCCTTTCTGGCCTCTCTGAGTTGGCTACTTTTGGGTGCCCTGCCCAGGGCAGGCTCTGGCAAACATAAGGGATCTCTTTGCAAAACATTTTCTAAAAGAACTGGAAGAAATAAGTGCAAATGTTTTCCTCAGCTACAGGGAGGGGCTAGAAAGGGCACAGAACAGACCCTAGGCCTCATGAGGGCCCTTTCCAAGGAGGCTTGGAGCCAAGATAGCTTGTCCCCCAGGAGGTGGGGGCAGGGAAGAATCAGAGCCATGAGCAGTTTCATGCAGGGCAGCCTCTGGGTGCAGCGTAGCATGTTGGGAGCATTTATTATTAAAACAGAAACTACGAAGTAGGGGAGGCCTTTTCCCACTGCACACACTGCATTTGTCTTAACTGTGTTTAACTCAAGAGTGTTTTCAAGATACCCACATAAACCACACGAGGCAGTGGTCTGGGGTGGCAACCATCCTGGCACTGACCACCACCAAACAGCTGGTTGATGGTGGACTAGAGTGATAGCCCACACCCACAGCCCTGCGGGACCCCAGGGACCCTAAATTCTCCCACCGGCTGTCAGCTCTTCTCGGGTGGGCAGGGGGCCCGGCTCTGGGTAATAGGGCAGTGTCCTAGGCATCTGGTCAAAAGGTGGGGGCTCAGGCACTGTCTCAGGCTTCGGGTCAAAGGGCTCAGTCTCAGGCAGAAGGTCAAAAGGCACGATCTTGGGCGTGGCCGGGTCAGAGGGTGCATTCGGCTTCTTCTTAGGCTAAGATGAGGAAAAGGGGTTTAAATGGGGCTCGGGATGGGCAAAACCTTGGTGGCATGCAGAACAGGGGCATACAAGTCTTTGGTTGGGTGGAAAGAAACCATGTTTTAAATGCTTCTCACCTGGGCCTTGGGGCAGGGCCGGGGGTGAGGGGGGCAGCAAACCCAAGCCTATGAATTAACACAACTTCAACTAAAGCACCTCCCTTCTTCCCTTGTCAATCACCCTAGTCCCATCCTTGGACTCCCATCTTCTATCTTTATCTAGCCATGGTAGGGGGTTGGCCATGGCTATAGGGGATGTCGAATTAGGGGGGAAAGAGGTTGCTGGGGATGGTCAAGGAGTTTTCTTTCTTTCTTTTTTTTTTGAGACAGAGCCTCAAGCTGTCACCCTGGATAGAGTGCTGTGGCATCACAGCTTACAGCAACCTCCAATTCCTGGGCTCAAGTGAGTCTCCTGCCCCTGCCTCTCAAGTAGGTGGGACTATAGGCGCCCCACCACAATGCCTGGCCATTTTTTGGTTGCAGCCACCATTGTCTTTGGCCGGCCCGGGCTGGATTTGAACCTGCCAGCTCAGGTGTACATGGCTGGCACCTTAGCCTGTTGAGCCACAGGCGCCGAGCCAAAGTTTTAGTAGTTTTTTTTTTTTTTTTTTTTGCAGTTTTTGGCCAGGGCTGGGTTTGAACCTGCCACCTCCGGCATCCGGTGCCCTCCTCCTTTGAGCCACAGGCGCCGCCCGGTCAAGGAGTTTTCTAAGAGGCCAGTTGTTAGGCTGTGACAAAGGAGGGTCAGATGCATAAAAGAGAAGGTGCACAACTCTGTCTTCAGAACCAAAGGCTGCTAATCCCAGTTCTTATTATACCTGGGCCAGGTGGCCCCTCAGTGCCACCCCACATAAGGCGAGGGAGAAAGATGGAAGAAAGGAAACATCCTGGCTATTTCCCTTTAGCCATGTCCTCCTGCCTCCCTTGCACCCCATCCCCTGGCTTGGGATATCAGACACTGAAATGCACAGAGAAATCAAGATCCAAAACCAAGCTATGTTTATGACAGAATGGCCTATGTTCTAGGCACCCCACTGCAGCTCTCAGCACTCCCTCTTGAAGGGCCAAGTTGCCACTGTTGCTTTGGGCAATAAGAAGTTAGGAGAGAGGGATGCTACCAGACTCCGCAGCAGCAGTGTTTGTTAAAGCCTACAGTCACAAAGACCAAAGCAGCAGGTCCCCGCCAGCCTTGAAGGGCATGGGGAAGAGGTGGGAGCAACAGAGGCCAAAAAGAAAGAGAAGGAAAATGACCCTCTCCTCGCCTGGCTAGCCTGGAGCTCTGTGCCTTCTACCCTATGCCCCTCCCCTCCCATTGTCACTGAGCCAGATAACCACACATTACCCTGACTTCAGCACTGATGAGGCTGAGCAGCTAATGGCCATCAATTTTGGCCACTTGTAGCCAACACTGCATGCACCTAAACACACACAAAAGCATCCTCAGTGCCAGGACTATGCAACTAACTCCCACAGAAGATAAAGAAGCCAGAACTAAGCCTGATTTCTACTCCAGATCTGTAGAAAAGGAGGGGATGGGGAGTAGTGAATGTGGCAGAAGGGGTGGACCTGGATTCTGGCCCCAGCTTTGACCCCTCATACTAGAGTAATAATAGGCTAGTGACTTCCCTTCTGTGGGCCCAGCTTCCCTACCTAAAAACTGAAAGACATAATGATGACCTTCAACTTCTTTAAGGTATCTTCCAGCTCCAAAGGTCTATGATATCAGAATGACGAAATATTCACAATGGCATGATTCAAAAAAAATGGCACAAGCCACAGCTCATCTCTGAGGCTGGTTGCTTAGCAATAATATTCCAACCCCTCTTGTTGCAATTAACCTTTTTAACTTTGGCTTCTCAGATTTTACTTTTTTTTTTTTTTTGAGGTAGAGTCTCACTCTGTTGCTCAGCCTAGAGTGCTGTGGCATCAGCATAGTTCACAGCAACCTCAAACTCCTAGGCTCAAAAAAAATCCTCCTACTTCAACCTCCTGAGTAGCTGGGACTACAGTTGCCCACCACAACTGGCTAATTTTTTCTATTTTTAGTAGTGATGGGGTCTTGCTCTTGCTCAGGCTGGTCTCCAAACTGAGCTCAAGTGATCCTCCTGCCTGGGCCTCCCAAAATGTTAGGATTACAGGCATGAGCCACCATGCTTGGCTCAGATTTTATTTTATTTATTTTATTTATTTTTTTTAGATACAGAGTCTCACTTTGTCACCTTTGGTAGAATGCCGTGGCATCACGGCTCACAGCAACCTCCAGCTCTTGGGCTTAGGCAATTCTCTTGCCTCAGCCTCCCGAGTAGCTGGGACTATAGGCCCCTACCACAACGCCCAGCTATTTTTTATTATTTTATTATTTTGTTGTTGTTGTTGCAGTTTGGCCAGGGCCAGGTTTGAACCTGCCACCCTCGGTATATGAGGCCAGCGCCCTATTCACTGAGCCATAGGCACCGACCTCAGATTTTACTTTAATTTAAAAAAAACAAGGGGCCAGGTTCCCATGGCTCACACCTGTACTCTTAGCACTCTGGGAGGCCAAGACTGGAGGATCTGAGGATTGCTGGAGCTCAGGAGTTTGAGACCAACCTGAGCAAGAGTGAGACCCTATCTCTACTAAAAATAGAAAATTTAGCGTACCAGTAGTATCAGCTACATGGGGGTGCTGAGGCAGGAGGATCTCTTGAGCCAAGGGGTTTAAGGTTGCTGTGAGCTATGATGATGCCACTGTGCCCTCCAGCTTCGATTAGAGAATGAGAGACTGTCTCAAAAAAAGAAAAAAAAAAAAAAGAAGAAGGGGCAGTGGGATAGTGGTGACTTCTTTTAGTTTTGGAAAAACCCTAACATTACCCTCCATGCCTTAGATCTGCCGACCAGGAAAAACAACCCAAATTCACCTTTTTGGAGGAAGAGTGTAACATGCACACTGTCCATGATCACTGGGTTTAAACAGTGAAAGAGCCAGAGCTCCACATTGGGAATGTTTTTAGACAAAGATTTGGGGTTATTCTGGAGAAAGATAGCCAGACCTGCTTTGAGAACAGGAAGGAATTACAGGCAGGGTTAGGATTTGGGGAGAAGAAGTCAGCAGGCCCTCATTTCGGCCCCTTTAATGCCATGAGACACCTAATCCCTAAAATGCTTCCTGGTCCTAACCCCATGCACTCAGAGCAGGTCTGATGGGTTTCAGTAGCTAGTCCATGTACAAGTCACCAATTTTGTCTCCTCAAGACTGATCCAGAAAAGCATTTTTAGTCATGCACCACATAACCTTTTTTATCAATGACAGACCAAATATACAATGATGGTCCCATAAGATTATAATGGAGACGAAGAATTCATATTCACTAGTGACACCATAGCTGTCATAATGTCATTTCTCAACATATTAAGCATTTGTGGTGGTGCTGGGGTAAACAAACCTATAGTCCTACCAGTCATATAAAAATATGTATACAATTATGTAGATTACATAATACTTGATAATGATGACAAATAACTATTGTTACTGGTTTGTGTATTTTATGCCACTCAATATCTTAGAGTATACTACTCCCCCTATTTATAAAAAAAAAAACCCAGTTAACTATAAAACAGCCTCGGGTAGATCCTTCAGGAGATAGTCTAGAAGAAGGCATTTTTACTACATGAGATGAAAGCTCCATGCCTGTTTTTATTCCTAAAGACATTCCAGTGAGACAAAATGTAGAGGTAGAAGACAGTGATGTTGATCCTGACCGTGGGTGGATCTAGGTAACTGTGTGTGTGTGTGTCTTAGTTTTTAACAAAAATGTTTAAAAACTAACATTTTAAAGCGTGGGCTTGGCAGCACATGCTTGCTACTCTGGAGGATAAAGATGGGAGTATTGCTTGAGCCCTGGAGTTTGAGGCTCCAGTGAGCTATGATTATGCCACTGGACTCCAGCCTGAGTGACCCCATCTCTTTTAGAAAAAGAAAAAAAGAAGAGTTAAAAATGTTAAAGTTTGTAAAGCAAAAAAGTTACAGTAAGCTAATAAGCTAAGTTTAACTTACAGAAAAAAGAAGAAAAATTTAAGTGTACAGTGCTTACAAAATCTACAATAGCACATAGTAACATCCTAGGCCTTCACTGTTACTCACTCGGCACTTACTGACTCTCCCTAAGCAACTTCCAGTCCTCCAAATCCCAATCATGGTGAGTGTACTTGAAAAAAGTCTTTCAGGGTGGCGCCTGTGGCTCAGTGGGCAGGGCGCCGGCCCCATATACTTAGGGTGGTGGGTTCAAACCTGGCCCCTGCCAAACTGCAACAACAAGAAAATAGCGAGGTGTTGTGGCGGGCACCTGTAGTCCCAGCTACTCGGGAGGCTGAGGCAAGAGAATCGCCTAAACACAGGAGTTGGAGGTTGCTGTGAGCTGTGCGACGCCATAGCACTCTACCAAGGGTGATAAAGTGAGACTCTGTCTCTACAAAAAAAAGAAAAAAAAAAGAAAAAAGTCTTTTGTACTATATTTTTTACTGTATTTCTTCTACACTGGTTTTTATTTATTTATTTATTTTTTGAGATAGAATCTCTTTCTGTCACCCTCGGTAGAGTGCCCGGGCGTCATCATCGCTCCCAGCAACCTCAAACTCTTGGGCTCAAGAGATCCTTTTGCCTCAGCCTCTGGAATAGCTGGGACACCTGCCTAGTTTTTCTATTTTTAATAGAGATGGAGTCTTGCTCTTACTCAGGCTGGTCTTGAACTCCTGAGCTCAAGCAATCCATCTGCTTGGCCTCCCAGAGTGTTAGGATTACAGGCGTGAGCCACCATGCCCCGCCTTCTTCTACGTTTAGATAGATGCACAAATACTTACCACTGTGTTACAGTGCCTGAAGTATTCAGGACAGGAACATACAGTACAGGTAGCATTGCGGGCTGGGAGCAGTAGGCCACACCACACAGCCTATCCACATAGTAGGGGATACCTTCTAGGCTGTGTAAGCACACTCTGTGAAATTCATACAATGACAAGATTGCCTAAAAACACATTTCTTAGAATGTATACCAGTTCTTGTATGTGATGCATGACTATATTTCCTTTTTACCCCTCCCCCACCTTTCTGGATTCTAAAAGAACTGATAATATCCTGTTGTTGCCTAGGAGATCTGGCATGTTAATGATCATAGTTCTACCCATTTGCAGGGTGTTAGAGCCATGGCCTCCAGACCCTCAATCTGGCCTGATCCTCCTGCTGCCTTCAATCGACTAACTCCTTTTACTAGTAGAATTCACTTCTCTCACTCACTAGCTGTTGTCTAACTAAGCGTCATCTGGTAGGATGCAATGCCAAACTGCTAGTTTTTGTTTGGGACTCAGGGAGGGAGATGCTAGAGAAAGGTAGTAATGACTCAGAAATAAGTTCAAAATGAGGGGTCTGATAATCCAGGGGCAGAAGGTGCTGAATTTCTCGTGTGTGTGTGTGTGTGTGTGTGTGTGTGTGTACATATGTGCACACATGTTCATAGGGGTCCAACGCAGCTTAACCTCTGAAATCATGATGTCTAGCAGTTCCTTAACTCTGGGGTGGGGCCACATAAGGGATTCCCTCCTTTTCCCTCCAGGAATAGGGTGTGGGAGGCCAGATGACTTGGACCTTCCTGTCCCCTAGTGCTTTCCACCCCACCCCCACTGCTATATCATCACCTCCCACATCTGCACTGGGAATACAGCATCCCCTTCCCCTCCAAAGAACTCACACCACCACAGAAGCCTTTGCCCCAAATCTCTCTCTCTGTTTGCCTGGCCACCCAAGCAGCCTACCCCCCTCAACTGCACTTTTCCATAAATGCTGCTGCCCCCAATCTTCCCTATTAGGACTGCCAAGGTTCAGAGCTATTTTTACCTCATTCTCTCCTCAGGCCTGCAGGCTTCAGGGGAGGAGTGGCCTCTGCTTTCCTCCAGCAGCAGAGTCCCCACTCCCTCTTCCCCACCTGGAACATCTGTTTTACAGCTCAGGGAAGTTCTGCTTCCCCCAGCCCCACCCTAGTAGCTGCAGTCTTTTCCTTTCCTCAGAATCTCTGAGTTTCTTCCCAGGTTTGGAATATTTTGGTTCTTAATTATTTCCCCTGTGGGTTGGGGGCTCAATAAAGCCACTCTTACAACCTCAACTCTCAGCCCACCACTCACCTTGGTTTAGGACAGATGCAGTAAAAACCACAGAACAGAACTCACCTCCCCTCTCCCCCACAGTATATAGACACACCCTGAGGGAATGCCAGAGCTCAACAGGGGGATGCCACTAGACTCTGCAGAGAAGGCTTTCTCCCTCCATACCTGTCCTTCCCTCAGAATCTCCACCTTTAGCATAGGGAGGTTTACCTTGAGGCTGAGAACTTTCCTGGATTCTATGGCCTAGGACACTTAAGAGTGAGAAGGGTCATCCATATAAGATTTTCATGGTGGCCTTCTACCACACCATGGCTCTGGAGAAAAGATAGAACTGGCTTGCTGTCCCAGACTCCTGTCTTGTTCCCCCAGAACAAATAGGGCACAGTGGCTCACATCTGAAATGCTAGCATTTTTGGAGGCTGAGGCAAGAGGATCCCTTGAGCCCAGGAGGTTGAGGTTGCAGTGAACTGTGATGATGTCACTGCACTCTAGCTGGAGCAACAGAGCAAAACTTTATCCCCCCTCCCCCAAAAAACCCTCAAAACACAGCCACTCCCACCAACCCCCTTCCTCCAATTCTGCTTCTTCAACGTAATTAGATAAATGGAAAACGCAGCTTCTTTCACGTAGTTAGATAAATGGAAAACGCAGCTCTGGGCAAACATTTTCAATTCAAATAGTGCTGTAAGTGGGGGTAGTGGGTAAGGAGGGTTGGGAGAGGCACAAGAGCCATTTCTGCCTCTGTCCTAACACCATCTCTTTAGATAGGTTCTGGGTCACCCACCTCCCTGTCTCTGCTCTCTCAGACCGCTTCTCTCTTAACTCTTCCAAGCAAGGACCTCACGTCACCCCCGATGGTCACTCAGAACCCAGCTTGGTACCAGGGTCAGTGGAACCACAGCTCCCTGACCGGGGTCTTCTCTGTGCAGGAGAGCTAGCCTTCCATTTCTACCCCTATTCCCTTCAAGAGGGAGAGCCAGGAGAAGAGGGAGTACAGTCCGACCCTACCAGCCCCCACGATTCCCTCTCCTGGAGTGGGAGCATCAGCCATGCTTTCAGGAAGCAGGGTGGAGGCAGGGTTGGGGACATTCCCGTCCCGCCCAAGTTCACCAAGAGCTGAGTTCAGATTCATTCCTGGTGAGATTGGGGAAGGGAAGTGGAGAGTAGCAGCAACACCAAGACTGTCAGGTTTATTTGGGGTTATGATACAAAAACTCCATTTTTATCCAAGCAGAAGGAATGGGGAGAGGAGCAAAGAAAGCAACAAGGCTGGGGCGCGCCTACCTCCTCCCCTGCGGCGCCTAGCCTCCGCCCCCGCAGGCCTGCGCGGGTGATTCACCGCGCCCAGACCGCGGGACCCTGCGGAGGCTGTGCACCCTCCTCTGCCAGCCCCCAGTACCTTCCTCCCGCCCGGCCTGCTTCCAGGAGGCCGAGGTGCCGGCGCGCAGAGGGCCAGTGTGTGTTCTAGGGCCTGAAAGCGCCTGGAGGCCACGGTCAGATGGCAGCGAGGGGACAGAGGGTGGACAGCGTAGGCTGATGCGGGGGCGTGGGGTCCCGGGAGGGAAGCTGGCGGTTGCGTCCCTTGCCTGGCGCAGCCCCCGCGGTGCGTTCCTGAGCCCTGAATCACCGGCTATATCGGGCGGGCAGGCACTGAGGCCCCAGGCTCGGGCCGCGCCGCCAGTGTCCGCTTACAGCGGGCCACAGGCCGCCAGGGACCCCTGGCTTTCCTGAAAACTTCCCCAACTAGAAAGACGTTTGACAGCCAAGCTGGGAGCGGTCTGCGCCGGACAGTGTCCCCGAGTCCAGCCCTCTAACTCGGTTCTGCTACAAGTTTGAGACCGGAGAGAGGGGGCTGATTGGGGAGGTACAGGGTGCAGAGCGCGCCCTTCTGCACGCGCGAAAGTCCGCCGCGCCCCTAGCCCTGCCCAGCCGCGCTCGCCGGAAGGAGGGGCATCTCCCGAGCGCCCAGGCCAGGCTGGCTCGAGAGCTGTGCGGCGGGCAGGTCTCCCCACCCCAAGCCCCAGGTAGGAGACGCGGGCCGGGCGCAGAAGCTCTGCTCTGGGTGCGGTCTGCCCTGCGGGCTCACCTGGTAGATCATGACTTTAAAGTTGCGGCGCCGCAGCAGCTCAGCCTCATTGACCTCCAGCTTCTTGATCTGGCCGGCCTGGCGCTCCAGGCTGCCGCGCACTGTCTTCACGTTGACGCTGACCTTGCGTACCTTCTCCAGCAACTTGCTCACTGTGTTACTCGTGGTGGCGTGTGCCTTGCTTAGCTTGCTCAGCTCGCCCTGGATACTCTGCACGGCGCCCTCCATCTCCGCCTGCCGCTCCTCCAGCTGGGCTTGGGTCAGCTGGATCTGGTCGACGGCGCCGATGATTTTGTCTAGCAGGCTCAGCACCAACACGCCGTTCACCTGGTCAGACTTGATCAGCTCCTCAGAGCCGGCCCCGGACGGCTCCTCCGCTGCCGGCGCTCCCACAGGAGAGGGTTCTGGGCCCTCCGGGTCGGGGTACCCGGCAAGCGGCCGCTCGACGATATGGAGCGTGACGTCCTCCATGGCTACCCGGAGCCGTGCGGGGCCGGCCGGGTGGAGCTGTACAGCCGGAGCTGGAGACCTGGAGAGAAGGAGGAGCAGGAGGGGGAGAGCTATCGAGAGCAGAGGAAACTCGAGCCACGTCCGTGCGCACCGGGACGCCGGCCAGATCTGTGGGGCGGGGATCCGTGCGCACCCCGGCTCCCGGGCCAAATCCCGGACTCTCGCCGCGCATTGGCTGGCCCCACCCCAGAGAGGGAGGGACCGGGGCAGAGGGGGAGACCGGCGAGGGGGAGCTAAGGAGGGGGACCCGAGAGCCGAGAGCCTAGCGCCCCACCCTTCCCAGGATGGTTGGAATAGTTGGAGCGGGAAACTAGGGCCTCCGCTGGCAGCGGGCAGCTGGAGCGGGACAGGGCCGGAGGAATGTGAGTTGAGGAAGGGAGTCAGGTCTTAAGTGTGTGGCTTGCCTTTCCCCTCTCCCGTTCTTTGCTCATCCGCAAACCGACTAGATCTTAAGGCCATTTATAGAGTTGAGAGTTAGGTGGACCATGAGAACCTGAGATTATAGGCAAAACATTTTATTTGCCTATGCCTAGTTTTTGAGGGCAACGGTATCCTTGCCCTCCACGATCTTTTCGACCTCGTGGTTACCAGTCCGCTGTTCTACAAGCTTTAAGGGGTTGTTGGTGCAAAAGAAGGAAGAGAGAAGTTAGGTTCATGTGCTGAGGGGCTGCGAAGCTCCTCTCGATTCCTCTTAGAATTGTCCTAACAGTAAGATTATGATGGACAATAAAATAGGAAGTAAAGCCCTTTTTTTACCCACCACTTACCTCTCTCTAAAAATCACAAATCCCCGGGTCCCCCCGGCCCCCAACAGGTCTCGACACCAATCTCAGAGAGCAGGATCTATGAATGTGTTCGTCTCTCTAGATTCCGGAGACCAGCGCTAATCTTGATGTTTTGACATCTCGTTTGACAGGAGGAGGTGGGCCTGGAGAGACTTGCCAGAGGTCACTCGCAGGGTCGTGTTGGCTCTGGCACTTGAACCCAGGTCTCTGGACTCCTGCTTTTTTTGCTTCTTATACCTTAGCACTCTGAGCATTTTTCTGGGCGGGGAGGTGGGCAACTGTGGTCACCCCTATGTGCTGGTGTGAACTTGCTGGCTTGAGGATTAACTAAAACTTTTTTTTTTTCCAGGACAGAGTCTCACTGTGTCACCCTGGGTAGAGTGCTGTGGCGTCACAGCTCACAGCAACCTCAAACTCTTGGGCTGAAGCGATTCTCTTGCCTCAGCCTCCCAAGTAGCTGGGACTAGAGGGGCTCACCACAACGCCCAGCTATTTTTGTTGTTGTTGTTGTTGCAGTTGTCATTGTTGTTTAGCAGGCTCGGGCGGTTCCAACCCTTCTGTCTTGGTGTATGTGGCTAGCGCCCTACCCACTGAGCTACCTGCGCCACCCAACTAAAACATTTTCGTTCCTGGTGGCTACAAAGGAGCCGTCCACTCTGAGTAGGCTGGCCAGAGGAACGTTCTTAGTGTAGAAGACCAGAGAAGGAGGCTGCCCCTATTTTACTCTCTAGCAGCACCCTGGCTGTGTGAGTCCTCTGGAGCCCCACCAGCTCCCTTTCCCACAGAAAAGCTGCAAAACTTTTCCCTGCTTTGGAAACCAAGCTTGGGTTTCCCCTGCTGGATGGATGATGGTCTCGGCAAAAGGTCACTTCTAGTCTGGCATCCACTGTCATTAGAAAGAGTGGAAAAACTGCCCCTTGGGCACCCCAAACCTCCTCAATCCAGGCAACCCACGCACCCAAAAAGGAACTTCAGAGAACAGTGGCTGAGATAGTATCCTAACAACTAGCGAATGAAATACTTGCCCTAACACTGTTTCCACATAAACAAGTGGCTTTCTCATTTAAGGTTCAAACTGGCATATAAAATCTTATATTCACATGTAGCTGTTAGCACTGGAAGATTATTTATTTTAGAATTTAAGAGGAATGTATTACATTAACTTCCTTCTACTGAGGACTGATAAAGCTTTAAAAAAAAAAAAAGAATGATAGCTTATTTGATTAGATTGTTTTTTTTTTTTTTTGAGACAGAGCCTCAAACTGTCACCTGGGTAGAGTGCCGAGGCATCACAGCTCACAGCAACCTCAAACTCTTGGGCTTAAGAGATCCTCTTGCCCCAGTTTTTCTATTTTTAGTAGAGATGGGGAATCTCACTTTTGCTCAGGCAGCTCAAGCAATCCACCTGCCTCAGCCTCCCAGACTGCTAGGATTACAGGTGTGAGCACCGTGCCAGGCCTAGCTTTCTTCTTTTTCTGATCATTTTCCTTCACATGTTTCAGGAAGCTATCTCAGCTCTTAGAGTGTTTAATATGCTCAATATGAACATTAATCCTCCTGGCAAGAATCTGGCCCTTAACATGTTTGTTTACAACAATGCCAACAGCATGCTGGGTAACACTGTAGACTCTTCCAGTTTCACAATGGTGACATTTGTGTGGCATGCCTTTTTGAACAGTGCCCATTCCCTTGATGTCTAAAATGTCACCTTTCTTGTAGATTTGCGTGTATGTCCCAAAGGAGCAACTCCATGTTTTCTAAAAGGCCTAGAGAGCATATATCGAGTGCCTCTCCTCTCTCCCTTTGTGTTCGTCATTTTGGTGAATTACTGGAAAGGAAAGGCTTTTTCTTTTTCTTTTTTTTGAAACAGAGGTCTCACTCTCTGAGTAAAGTATCATGACACTCACAGCAGCCTCTTTGGCTCAAGTGATCTTCCTGCCTCAACCTCCCAAGTAGCTGGGTGTACAGGTGCCCACCACAACACCCAGCTAGTTTTTCTATTTTTAGTAGAGACAGGATCTTGCTCTTGCTTAGGATGGTGTCAAACTTCTGAGCTCTAGCCATCCGCCCTCCTTGGCCTCTCTGAATGCTAAGATTACAGGCACTAGCCACTGTGCCCAGTCCTTATTTTTTAGTTATTAATACACCTTGTAGTTTCTTCCATATCTGTAAGGCATATAGTAGAACTGCCTTATTTTCCAATATATAGTAGAACTGCCTTACTTCCAATATATACTAAATTCATTTAACCAGTTTTCTATTGATGGACATTTACAGATTTGAGTTTAAACTGGAAGGTGGGGCTAGAGGTTGCTGAAGAGAAGTTTTAGTGGTTGATTTGTATTTTGTTGCTACACGCTTGCTAAAAGGAATTAAGTCCACATCATTCTAGCTCTCCCATTAGGAAAGTATTTCTATTCCACTCCTTCAAAAAGGAATGTCAGAATTTGTGGATAAGTCAGGTTATAATCCAGGGATAGTCCAGTGAATCTATCTCTGACTCATTTGATGCCTCCTTAAGAGAGAATTTTTGCAAAAGGGCCCTCCCCCTGCATGCCTATGTTGAAGAAAAATCTGCAGCAATATTTCTGTCACATTCCTCTTTTTGCTGAATGCCAGCTAAGACCAACAGGGGGCATGCCAAGCCTTGGTGCACTAGGTTTACCAACACTGGAGCAAAACAATCCTTTCCAGAACATTTATTTATTCCATTTTAGCCAAAATAAGCAGTTTCTGTTGATTTATAATTGCATTCAGTGTGCCATTGCTTGCATTCGGGGTTGATGGTTTGCACTTTCCATCACTCACTCTATTTGCTGAAAGGTGCACTGTTCAACCTGTGTGCTTTCAGCTCCTGAGACAGAGTCCATAAAACGGATAGTGAGGTCAAAGCAAACAACCCCTTTGGCCCAGAAAAAGAACACTTGGATGCAACCATGTCTGCAGCTAGAATTTAACAGTGTTCTATCCTATTCCTCCAACCATCCATTTGTTCAGTGGAAAATGACTACTTACCATGAGCGAGCTACTGGGCTAGGGACTTTATTTTTTTTATTTTTTATTTTTTAGAGACAGAGTCTCACTTGGTCACCTTTGGTAGAGTACTGTGGTGTCTTAGCTTACAGCAACCTCAAACTCTTGGGCTCAAGTGATCCTCTTGCCTCAGCCTCCCAAGTAGCTGGGTCTACAGGGGCTCGCCACAACACCCAGCTATCTTTTAGAGGCAGGGTCTCACTCTTGCTCAGGCTAGTCTTGAACTTGTGAGCTCAGGAAATCCACCTGCCTCAGCCTCCCAAGTGCTGGGATTACAGGCTTCAGCCACTCCACCCGGCCCGAGCTAGGGACTTTAATAAGGATGAGCAAAGTCCAGTCCCTCCCATGGGGAATTTCATAGCACAGCAAGGGAGACAAATGCATAAATGGTCACCAAGACAATGTGGAAGGTGCTCCCTAGCTTAGGGAAGCCTAGTGGTCCCTACTTTCAGGAGGAGTGGAGAAGGGTTCATGCGAGAAGATCACTAGGTATAAATTAGGGGAAAGGGACTCCTTCCCAAACCCAATAATGGGAGATGTGAAAGTGCACAGGGCAATAGCCAGAAATCGTTCATCTTCTTTTATCATGGTTCTGCCATAAATCTTTTCAGTTTACATTTGGGAGATCCAGCGAAAGGTGTCATATGGGCTCAGCGCCCAGAGCTCAGTGGTTAGGGCAGTGGCCACATGCACTGGGCTGGTGGTTTTGAACCCGGCCCAGGCCTGCTAAACAACAATGACAACAACAACAAAATAGCCGGGTGTTGTGGTGGGTGCCTGTAATCCCAGCTACTTGGGTGGCTGAGGCAAGAGAATCGCTTAAATCAAAGAGTTTGAGATTGCTGTGAGCTGTGATGCCACAGCGTTCTACTGAGGGTGACAAAGTGAGACTCTGTCTCAAGAAAAAAAAAAGAAAGGTGTCGTATGTTCCATTCAGTTTTGGATCTGTGCTGGGAGAGATCTGGGGAGACAATGTGTTTTGTTAATAATAAATGGTTGGGATGAATGATGTATTTTCACGTTAGAGAAACCATCCTGTAAGACCAGCCCTCAGCAGCTGGTTCACAGCTGCCACAAACAATGGTGCCTTTTTTTCCACCAACTTTATAGTAACTGTTCTTGTCTCTTTGGTATACTTGTATTTAAAAGGCCTATAATATTTGTATATTTCTCTTCCTCAAAAATTCCTTCCTAGCTCGGTGCCTGTAGCTCAGCAGCTAGGGCACCAGCCACATACAGCAAAGCTGGCAGGTTTGAATCCAGCCCAGGCCTGCCAAACAACAATGACAACTACAACCAAAAAATAGCTGGGCATTGTGGCGGGCACCAGTAGTCCCAGCTACTTGGGAGGCTGAAGCAAGAGACTTGCTTAAGCCCAAGAGTTTGAGGTTGCTGTGAACTATGATGCCACGGCATTCTACCCAGGATGACATAGTGAGACTCTGTCTCAAAAAAAGAAAACAATTTCCTTCCTTCAAACATTATATGTAGGATAACTTTCCTGCTCTAGAAAATAATAAAAATTACTTATTAAGTGATAATTTACATATAATTTAAGGTGGGAGTTTTAGTTTGGGGGAAGTAGTGATTCAGACTAATAAACAGAAAACATCAAGAAAACAAGTTAACGAAAATGCCATAAAACCTCTCCTCCCCTGCCTTGAACATATCTCTAGCATCAATTATTTATTTATTTATTTATTTATTTATTTAAGAGATAGGGATCTTGGCTTGTCACACAGGCTGAAGTACAGTGGCATGATCATAGTTCACTGCGGCCTGGATCTACTGGCCTCAATCAATCCTCCCGCCTCAGCCTCCTCAGCTGCTGTGCCACCACACCTGGCTAATTTAAAAAAGAATTTTTTTTTTTTGTAGATATGGAGAGTCTTTCTATGTTACCCAGGCTGGTCTCAAACTCCTGGCCTCAGACAATTATTCTGGTTTGACCTCCCAAGGTGCTGAGATTACAGGCGTGAGCCACCTCGCCTAGCCCCAATTCATCTTTGAGGCTCTTCCTACTTGGCCTAGGGACATTGTATTATTTTTATTTATTTCTTTTTCCAATTCTAGCTTATTTTTCTTCTTTTCATTTTCTTTTCTTTTCTTTTTTTTTGAGACAGAGCCTCAAGCTGTTGCCCTGGGTAAAGTGCTGCGGCATCACAGCTCCCAGCAACCTCCAACTCCTGGGCACAAGTGATTCCCCTGCTTCCACCTCTCAAGTAACTGGGGCTACAGGCACCCGCCTCAATGCCCAGCTATTTTTTGGTTGCAGCCATCATTGTAGTTTGGTGGGCCCGGGATGGATTCGAACCCGCCAACTCAGGTGTATGTGGCTGGTGCCTTAGCCTGTTGAGCCACAGGCGCCGAGCCTCCTTTCATTTTCTTTAAAGCTCCCTCAAAAAGTAAAAATTAAAACAACAGCAGCTTTTTTTTTTTTTTTTGGTCACCCTCAGTAGACTGCTATGGCATCTTAGCTCACATCAACCTCAAACCCTTGGGCTCAAGTGATCCTCTTGCCTCAGCCTCCCACGTAGCTGGGACTACAGGTGGTTGCCACAATGCCCGGCTATTTTTTAGAGACAGGGGTCTCGTTCTAGCTCAGGCTGGTCTCAAACTTGTGTGCTCAGGCAATCCACCTGCCTGAGCCTCTCAGAGTGCTGGGATTACAGATATGAGCCACCATGCCCAGCCAACAGCAGCTTTATTGAGATAGAATTCACATACCACGTAGCCACTAATGAAAGCGGCTAAAGCAGACAATTCAATAGTTTTTAGCATATTCCCAAAGTTGTGTAACAATCAATTTTACAAATTCCCAAAAGAAACCCCTGCCAAACAAAAAACAAATTCAGACTTAGTCAAGAGAAACTTTATTTGAAAGGATTTTTGCAAGGAGAGGAAAGGGACTGTCATAATAGGAAGAGGGGTCTATTACGGTAGGGAGAAGACTGTGGTCATAAGCATAAGGTCTGCAAATGTCTTAAGGGTTTTTCACTCTGAGCCACCTTGCCTGGCCAGGGTTTTTCTTTTCTAAAAACAGGGAAAATAGCTGGAAAGAATCGGGTGTAAGGAATAGAATGAAAGGGGTACCTTGGGAGAGCAGATCACCCGGCAGCCAGCCTATCCTCAGGAGGGATTGTGTGCTGGCTCATGCTAAGTAAGGATGGGTGAAAGTTCACAGGCCTAGAGGAAGAAGAGAAGCTTAATCAAAATTTGGTTAAGGGGCATTGTGTCCTGAATGGTCAGTGGGGATAAATAGTTTAGCCAGGCATTTATGAGACAAAGAATGGGAATTACAAGGGTCTGTATTTGTCACCATCCTGATAGATAAACAAGTGAGTCATAGGGGGAAGGGTGGTTCTCTGTAGTAAGCTGTTTTCCAGAACACAAAAAGGTGGGGGGATCCCTTTAACCTTCCGCTGTTCTTTGCAGGAGCACAGGCTTGAGGTAAAATTCAACACTGTCACCCCATATCCATTAGCTATCATTCTCTTCCCTTATCCCCCAGCAACCAGTAATCCACTTGCTGTCTCTACAGATATTCCTATTCTGTGTCTTTGTTTTGTTTTTTGAGACAGGGTCTCCCTCTGTTGCCCAGGCTGAAGTGCAATGGCGTGATCATAGCTCACAGAAACCTCAAACTCCTGGGCTCAAGTGATCCTCCTGCCTCAGCCTCCAGAGTAGCTGGGACTACAGGTGCCCACCACAACCCCCAGCTAATTTTTCTATTTTTAGTATAGACAGGGTCTTGCTTTTGCTCAGGCTGGTCTAAAACTCCTGAGCTCAAGCAATCCTCCAAACTTGGCCTCCCAGAGTGCTAGGATTATAGGTGTGAGCCACTGCACATAGAAGACTAATTTATCTATTTTTTGTAGAGAAGGTTCTTGCTCTTGCTCAGGCTTGTCTTGAACTTTTGAGCTCAAGCGATCCTTCCTCCTGGTCCTTTGCTAGGATTAAGGTGGGAGCCACCAAACCCAGTCCTTCTTTCCTTTTCTTATAGCATCTTCTTAACTATGACTCTAAAATAGGTGTGTCTGGTCCTGAAATGGGAAGATATTAAAAATAGTTGAGGCCAGTGGCACAGATATCAGCTCATCAGAATAGACGCTGTTGTCTATGGTTCTAATGTGGAGTTCTGGTGGTCCCTGCTATGCCAATGAGTACTTAAGGGGTCCCAAGGTAGTTGCTGAATCCCAGGAGACCAGGAGAATTATGAGGGATTCTTGAGGGAGGCAGGTGGGTTGCATCAGTGTTGTTTACCAATATGTCCAAAACAATTAACCCTGGGCTCTGGCCAATCTCCCAAATATCAAGCTCTCATCTCCTTCGGCTTACAGCCCTATTTGGATATCCCATCATCATCCTAACTCCACAAATATAAATACCTTTCCTCAAAAACTAGACCCCTCATGACTGTCTTATTCCTGTTGAGGGTATCATCATCTTGTCAATCACCAGAAACTCCAAATTTAGGAATTATCTTTAACTCCTCTGTCTCCTTCACTTTCAAAAGCAAAAGGAATCCCCAGTCCTGCCCGTCCTTCCTTCATCATCAGTCTCCAGTCATTGCCCCTCCTGTGCTTATCTCTCTGGCCCCATTGTTACCAGCTGATGCCTGCATTATTACTATGCTTTCCTAATTAGTCTCTGTCTCTCTAACCTCTTCTTTCCAATTTATGCTACAATTTAGAAAGAAAACTGATTTGAAGAAATGGAAATTGGTCTGGGCATGGTAGCTCAGGCCTATAATCCTAGCACTCTGGGAGGCCGAGGTGGGAATGTGCTCTTGAGCTGAGGAGTTCAAGACCAGCCTGAGCAAGAGACAGTGAGACCCTGTTTCACCTAAAGATAGAAAAATTAGGTAGGTGTTGTGACCGGTGTCTGTATTCTGAGCTACTCAGGAGGCTGAGGCAGGAGGATCCCTTGAACTCAGGAGTTTGAAGTTACTGTGAGCTATGACGCTAAGGCTCTCTAGCCAGGGAAAAAGAGTGAGAAACTGTCAAAAACAAACAACCAAAACAAAAAACAAAACTCACTGATCACCCTTGGAAAATGTGAGAGAACTAATTCATTATTCTGAAAACTGGCAAATAAAGGGAAATAAGTATTTATCTTATCTTTTCTGTTTGAGTTGCCCCTCAGGGTAACCAAATAGTTGGTGAGGGAAACTTCTTATTTACATAATAATTTCATCTCATAAGTAAAGATTATGTAGCCTCTGGTGAAAAAAATGATCTAGATCACAATCACCAGTGCGTACTTAAACACTTAGGTAGAAAATTGGCCAGCTGCAGTAGCTTATGCCTGTAATGCTACCATTCTGGGAGGCTGAGGCCAGAGGATTGCTTGAGCTCAGGAGTTTGAGACTAGCCTTAACAAAAGCAAGACCCTGTCTTTACTAAAAATAAAAAAATTTAGCCTAGAATAATGGTGAATGCCTATGGTCCCAGCTACTTGGGAGGCTGAGGCAGGAGGATCACTTGAGACCTGGAGTTTAAGGTTGCAGTGAGCTATGACACTGTGGCACTCTAGGGCAATTGACAGAGCAAGATTCTGTTTCAAAAAAAACATTGTAAGGCTGGCTCGGCACCTGTAGCTCAATGGGCTAAGGCGCCAGTCACGTACACCTGAGCTGGCAGGTTCGAATCCAGCCCGGGCCAGCCAAACAACAAAGACAACTGCAACCAAAAAATGGCCGGGTGTTGTGGCAGACACCTGTGGACCCAGCTTCTTGGGAGGCGGAGGCAAGAGACTCACTTGAGCCCAGGAATTGGGGGTTGCTGTGAGCTGTGATGCCACAGCACTTTACCCAGGGTAACAGCTTGAGGCTCTGTCTCAAAAAAAAAAAACAAAAAACATTGGAAGGAATATAAATGAAACGAGTTTGGTCATTTGTTGATCATGGTTGAAACAGACTGATAGGTACATAGGGATTCATTATATAGTTGGACCCTCTTTATCCTTGGATTCAAAATCTGTGGATTCAACATTGGATGAAAAATATTAGGAAAAAAAATTCTATGAAGTTCCAAAAAGCAAAACTTGAATTTTCTGTAAGCCCAGTATTATGTTGAATCCACATGAATGAAATGAGGTATAGGCATTGAATTGGGTAGTATATGTAAGCTATGATCTGAAATCTACAGAAAGTTGATTACATGCAAATACTATATACAATTTTATATAAGGGACTTGAGCATTTGCAGATTTTGGTGAGGTGGGGGAGGATGGGGTCCTGGAACCAATCCCTATATTATTCTCTCTACTATCATTTACATTTGAACTTTCCCATTATAAAAACATACGAAAGTTGTTTTGAGAATGAAATGTGCTCACACCTGTAAAGGGACATATGACAATGGTTGACATACAATTGGTGACTATATGTCCTTTTCCCTTTTTCTCACTTGAACCAATCCAGAACTGGTGTTCAAAAAAACCATTTCTGTTCAACTCACCCGGCTGCATATGAGAGGAGCCCCTTCCCTTCAATTTTTGAGTTGGAACCTACACTATATCTTTAAAACAAGCCTGGCTCAGGTGGCACCTGTGGCTCAGTGGGTAGGGCGCCGGCCCCATATACTGAGGGTGGCAGGTTCAAACTCAGCCCCAGCCAAACTGCAACAAACAAATAGCTGGGTGTTGTGGTGGGTGCCTGTAGTCCCAGCTACTAGGAGGAGAATCACCTGAGCCCAGCAGTTGGAGGTTGCTGTGAGCTGTGTGACACCACGGCACTCTACTGAGGGCAATAAAGTGAGACTCTGTCTCTACAAAAAAAAAGAAAAAACCTAGCTCAGCACCCATAGCACCAGCCACCTGCACCAGGGCTGGTGGGTTTGAACCTGGCCCAGGCCTGCTAAGCAACAATGACAACAATAACAAACAAACAAATAACCAGGTGTTGTGGCAGGCACCTGTATTCCCAGCTACTGGGAGGCTGAGGCAAAAGAATCGTTTAAGCCCAAGAGTTTGAGGTTGCTGTGAGCTGTGATGCTAATAGCACTCAACTGAGGGCGACATAGTGAGCCTCTGTCTCAAAACAAACAAAAAAAACAAAAAAACAAGCCACTCTCAGTAAAGGCAGTTCAGTGTTGAGCAGCTGTGTGCATGGAAGCAAAACCATTTCATTTATGGTATCTGGCTCTTTTCCCAGGAAAAACTGTTTCCATTTCACAACATAACAGAACAGGAAGAGTGTGAACTCTTGTTCAGATACAGATTCCTTGTGCTCCACTCAGATTTCCACATTTCCATTGTGCTCTGGGTGTGAGAGTCCAGCTGCATGTTGGTGTAGTGACTCATTTTTCCATCTAGACACATATTTCTACAAATCCCATGGGCCTCTGATTGCTGTGAAAGAGCAATCAGCACAAACATGGTTCCTGGCTCCATCATAAGACTTTAGAGAGATGATTTAAATGTTTTTTTCATGGGCTTAAATTGAAAGAGGCAACTGAACTCTTCAGATAATTCATGCTCCAAACCCTTTAGTGTTTACAAGTGGTTAAGAGTGGCTACTTGATAGTAGGGAATACAAAAGCATAATCTGTTTCCTTTGGGTGCTTAAAAATCTCATTTAGGAGGCTGGGCATGGTGGTTCACGCCTGTAATCCTAGCACTCTGGGAGGCTGAGGCAGGTGGATTGCCTGAGTTCACAGGTTCGAGACCAGCCTGAGCAAGACCAAGGCCTTGTCTCTAAAAATAGCCGGGCATTGTGGTGGGCACCTTAGTCCCAGCTACTTGGGAGGCTGAGGCAAGAGGATAACTTGAGCCCAAGAGTTTGAGGTTGCTGTGAGCTATGATGCCACACCACTCTACCAAGAGTAACAAAGTGAGACTGTCTCAAAAAAAAAAAAAAACCTCATTGAGAAAAAAATACACAAGAAGTACAAAGATTCCCAAGAAAGCAAATGATATCCAATACAAATAGAAAATGATGGGGTGGCGCCTGTGGCTCAATGGAGTAGGGCGCCCCATATGCCGGAGGTAGCGGGTTCAAACCCAGCCCCGGGCAAAAACTGCAAAAAACCCCAACAACAACAAAAAACAAATAGAAAATGATGGATACTAGACATAAAACATACCAATGAATGTTTAAGAACTCATGACTAAAAGTAATCAAAATGGGAAGTGGCTATGTGTAAAAAAAAAAAAAAAAAAATCCCTTCTTTTTTTTTGAGACAGTCTCACTTTGTGGCCCTTGGTAGAGTGCTGTGATGTCACAGCTCACAGCAACCTCAAACTCTTAGGCTTAAGTGATTCTCTTGCCTCAGTCTCCTTAGTAGCTAGGACTATAGGAACCCGCCAGAACACACGGCTATTTTTTTTTACAGACAGGGTCTTGCTCTTGCTCAAGCTGGCCTTGAACTCATGAGTTCAGGCAATCCACCTGCCTCAGCCTCCAAGTCTTGGGAATACAGGTGTGAGCCACTGTCCCTGGCTTTTCTTTTTTTTTTTTAGAGACAGAGTCTTACTTTGTTGCCCTCCATAGAGTGCTGTGGTGTCACAGCTCACAGCAACCTCCAGCTCTTGGGCTTAGGCGTTTCTCTTGCCTCATTCTCCCAAGTAGCTGGGACTACAGGCTCCCACCACACCGTCCACCTATTTTTTTGTTGTTGTTGTTGCAGTTTGGACAGGGTCGGGTATGAACCCGCCACCCTTGGTATATGGGGCTGGTACCCTACTCACTGAGTCACAGGTGCCGCCTGTGGCTTTATTTTTTTTTTTTTTTTTGAGACAAGGTCTCACCCTGTCACACTAGCTAGAGTGCAGTGTTGCCATAGCTCACTGCCACCTTAAACTCCTGGGCTCAAGCAATTCCCCTGCCTCAGCCTCACAAGTAGCTGCAACTATAGGCACCTGCCACCACACACAGTTGATTCTTCTAATTTTCTTTTATTTTCTATTTTTTTGTAGACATGGGGCCTTCTTTTTACTCAGGCTGGTCTCCAACTTCTGAGCTCAAGCAATCCCCTGCCTCAGCCTCCCAAAGTGCTAGGATTATAGGTGTAAGCCACCACAGCCAGCCCTAAAATTCACTTTTATTTTATTTTATTTTATTTTTTTGAGACAGAGTCTCACTATATCGCCCTGGGTAGAGTTCTGTGGTGTCACAGCTCACAGCAACCTCTAACTCTTGGGTTTAAGAGATTCTCTTGCCTCAGCCTCCCAAGTAGCTGGGACTACAGGTGCCCGCCACAATGCCCAGCTATTTTTTTGTTGCAATTGTCATTGTTGTTTAGCTGGCCCGGGCCAGGCTTGAACCTGCCAGCCTCAGTGCATGTGGCTGGCACCATAATCACTGTGCTACAGGTGCCAAGCCCTGAAATTCACTTTTACAATGTTTACATTATTTCAAATATACAGAATTCCTTTTAAAAGTATAAAACATATTTCTGAGCCATTTGACAGTAAGTTGACAACAACCTAGTATGTCTTATCACCCTCAAATATTTAATGGTAGAGATAGGGTATCACTATGTTGCCCAGGCTGATCTCAAACTACTGGCCTTAAGTGATCTCCTTGCCTCAACCTCCTAAGGAGCTGGGATTACAGGCATGAGCCACCACACCAGGTCACCTACACGACATACATGATATATAAGCATGACACTACCATCAAAATTGGGAAATTAACAATGATCCATACCATTAGTCCTTAGCAGCTGTAATATTCCTTACAGGTAAATGATTTAATTTGAAATCACACTTAGAATTTAGTTCTCACATTTCCTTCCCTTCTTCCTTCCTTTTTTCTTCTTTCTTTCTTTCTTTTTTTTTCCCTTAACCAATGCCCCCAGAAAAGCATATCGCATTGAGTTAGTCTTCAGTTAGGGGAATAGTTCCTCATTCTTCCTTTGACTTTCATAACCTTGACACTTTTGAAGATCACAGGACAGTTAATCTGGAAAACGTTGCTCAACTTGGGCTTGTCTGATGTTTCCTCATGATTAGATTTATTATTAAGATGTATTATCTTTGGCAGGAATATCATGAAAAGGATTCTGTATTCTTCTCATTGGATCCTATCTGGTGGTCCACAAGGGGCCAGGCGTGGTGGAATCACACCTGTAATCCTAGTATTCTGGGAGACCCAAGGTGGGAGGATGGCTTGAGCTCAGGAATTCAAGACCTATCTGGGCAACAGCAAGACCTCTATAAAAAATAGGACGGTTAGCCACACATAGTGGCACATGCCTATAGGTCCTGCTACCCTGGAGGCTGAAGCAGGAGGATCTCTTGAGCCCAGGAATTTGTGGCTGCAGTGAGCTATGATGATGCCATTGCACTCTACTTGGATGACAGAGACTTTCTCTCCAACAACAACAATAACGAAACAAAAAACTTTCTTGAGAAGTTCAACATCATGTGGAACTACTACAAATTGTAAATATGTAGCTTTACAAATGGCATGTTATTAAGAGAACACATATGAAACTATCACCTAAATAAAAAAGTAAAACATGGCCGGTACCCCCAGGAGAGCCCCCAGGAGAGCCCCGGTACCCCCAGGAGAGTCATCCCAGCAAAGGGTTATTTTGGCTTGTTTGTTTGGAGGGGAACTCTCATGACAATAAGAGGAAAAGAGACAAGGATTTAATTTTATAATGTGGAAAATCATATAATACGTAAAATAATTTGATATTATATATATCACTTCTTCTTTAACTTTTTTCTCACATTTTTTTTTAGAGAGACAGGGTCTCACTCTGTCACCCAGGCTAGAGCACAATAGCATGATCATAGCTCACTTAACCTCAAACTCCTGGGCTCAAGTGATCCTTCTGTCTCAACCTCCCAAAACAGTGGGATTACAGGTATGAGCCACTATGCCCAGCCTTTCCCAATTTCCCTATTTTAACATCTACACTGCATTTATAATTTCTTCCTGAATCAGTTATTTTTACGGCAATTACAAAATGATGATTTCTAACTCTATCCTTCCTTCTACACTTATTTGGCACTTTAGTGTAAGGAAGAGCTTTCTCTATCTATTTTTAATATTGACCAATCTATTCTTATTTTATCCAATGGATTATAACCCACTTACTGTTGAAAATTTAGTTGTTAGTCTAATAAGGAAAACACCCTTCAAGAAAATCTTCCTTCCCCTCCCATGCTGGCTGCTGCTTTAAAAAAAATTGAGGTATATTTTCCATATCATAAAATCCAATCATTTAAAGCATACAATTCAAACTGGGAGCGGTGACTCACGCCTGTAATCCTAACACTCTGGGAGGCTGAGGTGAGTGGATAGCTTGAGCTCACAAGTTCAAGACCAGTGTAAGCAAAACTGAGACCCTGTCTCTACTAAAAATAAAAAAAACTGAGGTAAGAGGATCTCTTGAGCCCAAAAGTTGTAGGTTGTCGTGAGCTATGATGCCACGGTATTCTACCCAGAGCAACAGCTTGAGAGTCTGTCTCCCCTCACCCCCTCAAAAAATAAATAAAAATAAAGCATACAATTCAATTATTTTTAGTAACTACACTGAATGCTGCAACCATCACTATAAATCAGTTTTAGAATATTTGCATCCACCCTCACACATTTACAGAAAATCCTCCTTCTTACCCTCAGCCCAGGCGACCACTATTCTATTTTCTGATTCTATAGAATTGCATGTTCTGTACTTTTCGTGTAAATGAAATCATAGAATATGTAGCCTATTATATCTGCCTTCTTTCACTTAGCATAATGATTTTGAGGTTCAACCATGATGTAGCATGAGTGAGTTGTCCATTCCCTTTTATATCTAATTAGTATTGCGTTGTAAGGAGACACTATGTTTTGTCTATCCATTCACCAGTTGATGACTGCTTCTAGTTTCCAGTTTTGTCTATTAGACAATCTCCAACTCCTGGGCTTTAAGTGATTCTCTTGCCTCAGCCTCCCAAGTAGCTGGTATTGCTATACATATTCACATGTATATGTGTTTGTGTTGTTATATGTGTTCATTTCTCTTGGGTAAATACCTAGGAATAGTATTGCTGGATCATGAGGCAATTTTATGTTTTCTTTCTTTCTTTCTCTCTCTCTCTCTCTCCCTCCCTCCCTCTCCCCTCCCCTCCCCGCCACGCTTTTCTTTTCTTTTCTTTTTTTTGGCAGTCTCACTTTGTTGCCCCAGGTAGAGTGCCATGGTGTCACAGCTCACAGCTACCTCAAACCTTTGGCTTAAGAGATTTTCTAGCCTGAGGCTCCCGAGTGGCTGGGACTACAGGTGCCAACCACAACTCCCCGCGCTAATTTTAGAGACGAGGTCTCGCTCTGTCTCAGGCTGGTCTCAAACCTGTGAGCTCAGGAAATCCACCTGCCTCCCACGTGCTGGGATTACAGACGTGAGCCACCGCGTCTGGCCTATGTTTAATTTCTTGAGAGACTACCTTTGGCTGCTTTTAAAGTTTTCTCTTTCTCTTTGATATTCTGTGCATAATATGTCCAGGCATACATTTATTTGCATTTGTTCTTTTTGAGATTTTCTTGGTTTCAAAAATCAGTGGATTAGGCTGGGCACTCTGGCTCAGGCTGGTCTTCAATTCCTGAGCTCAGGCAATCCACCTGCCTCGGCTTTCCAGAGTGCTGGGATTACAGGCGCGAGCTACTGTGCCCAGCCCTGTGTGGTTGGATTGAGATCTATCTTTTTTTTTTTTTTTGAGACAGAGCCTCAAGCTGTTGCCCTGGGGAGAGTGCTGTGGCATCACACAGCTCACAGTAATCTCCAACTCCTGGGCTTTAAGCGCTTCTCTTGCCTCAGCCTCCCAAGTAGCTGGGACTACAGGAGCCCACCAAAACGCCCAGCTATTTTTTGGTTGTAGTTATCGTTGTTTGACAGGACTGGATTCAAATCTACCTGCTCTGGTGTATGTTGCTGGCACCTTAGCCGCTTGAGCTCAGGCACCAAGCTGAGATCTATTATTTTTCTATTTGTCCCTTCTTTCTTGTTGTTTTTCTGTTCCTCCTTTCCCTGTATTCTTTGGAATAAATTGCCTAATTTTTAGAATCTATTGACAGTTTAGCTATACTTCTTCATGTTTTTATTTAGTGGTCTCTTCAAGCCAAAATACTGTGAGACGACATCATTAGACTACTGAAAGAAAATAATTGTTAATGCAAAACTCTGTATCCAGGGAAAATATTGTTCAAGTTCTCAACACTTTACAGTTTATTTAAAGTCAATGCTTCAGTGGTCAATTTGGCAGCTCATACTCTAAAATTGGAATGACACAGACAAGATTAGCATGGTCCCTGAGCAAGGATGACATGCAAATTCATGAAGTGTTCCATACTGAAGAGAAAAATAAAATAAAGTTAATGCTTTAACACTTCCCAAGTATGAAAGAATCTTGAAATCATATAGCTCCATGTCTCCCACTCCTGTCCTTTTTGCAATAGTTGTCATATGTATTCTAACTACAAGTGTTATAATCCTCATTATAACATTTTTTTAATCAGGAAAGAAAAGAGGCTGGGTGCCTGTAGCTCAGTGGTTAGAGCACCAGCCACATGCTCCACCAGGGCTGGTGGGTTCGAACCTGGCCCGGGCCTACTAAACAACAACAACGACAACAAAATAGCCAGCATTGTGGTGGGTGCCTGTAGTCCCAGGTACTTGGGAGGCTGAGGCAAGAGAATTGCTTGAGCCCAAGAGTTTGAGGTTGCTGTGAGCTGTGACACCACAGCACTCTACTAAGGGTGACAACGTGAGACTCTGTCTCAAAAAAAAGAAGGAAAGATAGTCTTTTGAATTTACTCACATATTTATTATTTCTGATGTTCTTCATTTATTCTAGAAAACACAAGCTTCTATCCAATATCATCATTTCCCTTCAAATGAAGAACTTCTTTTAGCCTTCATGAAGTTCAGGTCTAGTGGTGACGAATTCTCTTCTTTTTTTTCTTTCTGATAGAGTCGAACAGAACCAACCCGCCCAAATAGAACTGACCTGCCCAAATAGAATGTTCCACCCAGGAAAGTGGGAATGTGCCAACCCCTACCCTGCTGACCCTTTAAATTTCCATCCACCTTAACCCACAGGCTGACTTCTTTCTGGAACTCAGCCCACCTGCATCTGGGTAGGAATAAAGACACTGTTGCCCACACAGAACCTGGACTCCATTTCCTTTTGTTTCACATTTTAGAATTTTTTTTCTTTTTTTGAGAGAGAGTCTCACTATGTTGCCCCCAGTAGAGTGCTGTGGTGTTACAGCTCACAGCTCAAACTCTTGGGCTCAGGCGATTCTCTTGCATCAGCCTGCCAAGTAGCTGGGACCAGAGGTGTCCACCACAATGCCCGGCTATTTTTTGTTGCAGCTGTCATTGTTGTCTCGCTGGCCCAGGCCGGGTTCGAACCTGCCACTCTCAGTGTATGTGGCTGGTGCCGTAACCACTGTGCTACAGGTGCCAAGCCTATAATAATCTTTTATTTTCAGTCTTTGACCTCTCACTCTCTTTCTTTTCATTTTGAGACAGAGTCTAATGTGATGTCATCATAGCTCACAGCAACCTCAAACTGTTAGGCTTGAGCAATCCTCTTGTCTCAGCCTCCTGAGTAGTTCTGACTATAGGCATGTGCCACTAGGCCCAGCTAGATATCTTTTATGTAAAAATAAAAGTCCTACTGAACTCTTCAGGCAAGTGAGACAGTGGGGATTTTGTTAAAGGCTTTTGTTTTGTTTTTAGAGAAGTCTTTCCTGTGATGCCCAGGCAGGAGGAGAATGGCTATTCACAGACCAAGTACCATGTGCTGCAGCCTTTAACTCCTGGGCACAATGGATCCTCCCACTGCAGCCTCCTGGGTAGGCTACCTACCACCATGCTAGGCTTTGTTCAGGTTTTCACTACTCACTTTGCCGGCTGTGAACTTCCCTCAGAGTAAAAGCTGTAAAACAGAGAAAACTCATGCAGTCCCTTTCCCCTCCCAAGTGTCAATCCCTGCACAGTATATTCCTCCTCTTGTTGGCTTGGTAATGCCTTCAGATAGTTCTTTTGGGTTTATTTGTTTACTTTTGCTCAGAATATAGAGTTCTTGTTTATGGAAGGCTTGGTGTGACAGAAATTACTCAGAATTTACAGGAAATGGAACTTCCTGTAAATGTGTTCTTTTGACACACTCTCAGCATTTTGGGAGGGAAGGAGGACTTCCTTAATTTCTATCACAACAGATGTTCCAAGCTTAGTTTATACTATCGCTGTTCTAGCCATAAAGTGATTCTAAGAAGCTCAGTTCCCTTTTAGTGAGGAGTAATATTTAGAAACTAAGATCTGGGCACCAGAGGTGCTCATTGGTACATTGTGTTATTGCTTCTATGTTCTTCAACAGACGGAGGTAGGATCTCTATCTCCATCTCTAGTTCTATAGATTAGTGGTTTTCAACCTTTTTTATCTCACAGCACATTCAAACCTATAGTTAAACTTACACAGCACACTTAAGTTATATTGATTTAAAAAAAAAGTAAAAAGAATATACTGGGGGCAGCGCCTGTGGCTCATTGAGTAGGGCGCCGGCCCCATATACCGAAGGTGGCGGGTTCAAACCCGGCCTCGGCTGAACTGCAAAACAGAAAAATAGCTGGGCGTCGTGGCGGGTGCCTGTAGTCCCAGCTACTCGGGAGGATGGGGCAAGAGAGTCGCCTAAGCCCAGGAGTTGGAAGTTGTTGTGAGCTGTGTGATGCCACGGCACTCTACCGAGTGTGACAAAGTGAGACTCTGTCTCTACAAAAAAAAAAAAAAAGAAGAAGAAGAATATACTTACTGTGCTTTTAAGTTCTTTTGAAAATAATTTGATCTGGGTGGCGCCTGTAGCTCAGCGAATAGGGCGC
The DNA here is from genome assembly GCA_963574655.1 of Perodicticus potto. Classification (NCBI taxonomy): domain Eukaryota; kingdom Metazoa; phylum Chordata; class Mammalia; order Primates; family Lorisidae; genus Perodicticus; species Perodicticus potto. The sequence continues at coordinate 2,878 of CAUYRH010147347.1, read as the reverse complement.
TGGCACCATATACCGAAGGTGGCGGGTTCAAACCTGGCCTTGGCTGAACTGCAAAACAGAAAAATAGCCAGGCGTTTTGTCGGGCGCCTGTAGTCCCAGCTACTCGGGAGGCTGAGGCAAGAGAATCGCCTAAGCCCAGGAGTTGAAGGTTGCTGTGAGCTGTGTGACGCTACAGCACTCTACCGAGGGCGATAAAGTGAGACTCTGTCTCTACAAAAAAAAAAAAAAGAAGAAGAAAAGAAAAGAATTTGATCCTGTTAAACAGTTTAATGAAAATGTTTCAGATTGTATATGAAACCAGCTCATTGTACCCCTTGATTGCACTAATGTACTCAGCTATGATTCAATAATAGAAAATAAAAAAAAAGAAGAAAATAATTTGATCCTTTCACGGCACACCAGTTGCTATAGATTCATATGACATTACAGGTTTAATTTCTTTTTTCTTTTTTAGAGACAAGAGATCTGACCTCAGCCTCCCAGATTTTTAGGATTACAGGCGTGAGCCACCTTGGCCAGTCAACATTTCTTTTTTTTTTGAAACAGCATCTCACTTTTGCCCTTGATAGGGTGACGTGGCATCATAGCTCACAGCAACCTCAAACTCTTGGGCTTAAGAGATTCTCTTGCCTCAGCCTCCTGAGTAGCTGGGACTACAGGTGCCTGCCACCTTGCCTGACTATTTTTAGAGACAGGGTCTCACTCTTGCTCAGGCTGGTCTCTAACCAGTGAGCTCAGGCAATCCACCCACCTCAGCCTCCCAGAGTGCTAGGATTACAGGTGTGAGCCACCATGCCAGGCTAATTGGCCAGGCATGGCACCCATTGCTTGATGTTAGGGCCCCAGCCACATACACTACAGCTGCTGGCAGGTTCGAACATGGTCAGGCCTGCTAAACAACGACAAACAACAAAAAAATAGCTGGGCGTTGTGATGGGCGCCTATAGTCCAGCTACTCGGGAGGCTGAGGCAAAAGAATCACTTAAGCCCAAGAGTTTAAGATTGCTGTGACCTGTGATACTACAGCCCTCTACTGAGTGCAACACAGTGAGACTCTGTTTCAAAAAAAAAAGGGTTTATAGTAATGGCTCTAACTCCAATTCTTTTTCTTTTTTTTTTGAGACAGAGCCTCAAGCTGTCACCCTGGGTAGAGTGCTTTGGCATTACAGCTCACAGCCACCTCCAACCCCTGGGCTCAAGCGAGTCTCCTGCCTCCCTATAGGCGCCCACAAAGGTGGAGTCTGTGCTCCGGGGCAGTTAGAGACCACTTTCATATGGGGCTATGGGGGGTAGGCAAATTCTGCAGCTTGCCTGGAAAGTTAGGGTCTTTTGGCCAGAACTTCTGGGGATGGTGCTAACGTCTTAGGAGGAAAGGAGGAGAAAGAGGAGGGGAAAGGGTTCATGTGTGGCCATGTTAGGTGCCCCAACATTTCATTTGCTCAATTCTACAAAATGTACAATATCATTAACAATTGCTATTTGTGCCACAAAGTATAGTTAGTAGCAGGGATTTATTAAGAGGATCTACCAGCAGTTGGGCTACCAAAATGGCATCAGGGCTTGCATCCTGTTGCTAAGTGGTTAGGGCACCGGCCACATGCCCCGGGGCTGGTGGGTTCGAACCGGCATGGGCCTGCAAAACAACAATGACAACAACAACAACAAAAAACAGCCCGGCATTGTGGTGGGTGCCCGTAGTCCCAGCTACTTGGGAGGCTGAGGCAAGAGAATGGCTTAAGCCCAAGATTTTGAGGTTGTTGTGAGCTGTGATGCCACAGCACTCTACCCAGAGCAACATAGTGAGACTGTCTCAAAGAAAAGAAAAATGGCATCAGGTCTGAGTTGTTTTATATGGTGTTGAGTCCTGTTTGAAAAACATTCTAGTGTCCAATCAGGAGGTGGTGGGTATGCCAGTCATAACTCTAACTGCAGATGTGGTGTAAAAGACCAAAGGTCATCTGTTAGAGGCACCCACCAGCCCCGGTGCAGGCCTTGTAAAAGGGATAACTTGGAGGGTTATTGTACATTTTGTAGATTTTCAGAGTTAAAGCAGTGATTGGGCTCGGCGCCTGTGGCTCAGCGGGCTAAGGCACTAGCCACATACACCTGAGCTGGTGGGTTCGAATCCAGCCTGGGCCCACCAAACAACAATGGTGGCTGCAACCAAAAAATGGCCAGGCCTTGTCCCAGCTACTTGGGAGGCTGAGGCAAGAGACTTGCTTGAGCCCAGGAATTGGAGATTGCTGTGAGCTGTGATGCCACAGACACATTGCCCTGAGCTGCATTTTTGTCAACATGAATATGAATAGCTCCTCCATGTTTATTACATTCTTTGATCACATCATCTTTATTTTCTTTCTCTTTCTTTCTTTCTTTCTTTCTTTCTTTCTTTCTTTCTTTCTTTCTTTCTTTCTTTCTTTCTTTCTTTCTTTCTTTCTTTTTGAGACAGAGCCTCAAGCTGTCACCCTTGGTAGAGTGCTGTGGCATCACAGCTCATGGCAACCTCTAACTCCTGGGCTCAAGCAATTGTTCTGCCTCTGCCTCCCAAGTAGTTGGGACTACAGGCGACTGCCACAATGCCCGGCCATTTTTTGGTTGCAGCAGCCATCATTGTTGTTTGGCAGGCCCGGGCTGGATTCGAACCCGCCAGCTCAGGTGTATGTGGCTAGAGCCTTAGCCCCTTGAGCCACAGGCGCCGAGCCTATTTTATGTATTTATTTATTTATTTATTTAGACAGAGCCTCAAGCTGTCACCCTGGGTAGAGTGCTGTGGCATCACAGCTCACAGCAACCTCCAACTCCTGGGCTCAAGTGATTCTCCTGCCTCCACCTCCCAAGTAACTGGGACTACAGGCACCCGCCACAACGCCTGGTTATT
>CAUYRH010147344.1:0-15207 GCA_963574655.1 Perodicticus potto | reverse complement strand
TTGATTTAGTGATTCAACCACCATATTGATCAAAATAGACACAAAGGAAAATTTTCTCTAATTTTAGAAAGACTCGTCTGAAATTTCCTAGGTATGTGTTAACAGTTTTCTGCACCAGGAGCATACATTTCAGTTAATTCTTAGTTATTAGCAGTGATGTGAAAAAATGAAGCTGAGTACAAACCACACATAATTTCCATAGTTTGAAATTGTTTATTTTTTTATTAATGCTTCTGAAAATTGTTCTCTTTCTTTTAATTCAAACAAACAGAAAATAAAAAAAAACTTACTCAAAAAGTTTAGGTAGGAGAAGTTTCAAAAACGAGTATTAGAAGATGATACGCCTAATATTGCCTCAATGTCTTGCTTACCGGAAGGGCCATTTTTGAGGCAAGAAGATGGGATAAAATCAATTGGAAGATGATGATGGAGATGGTGCTGGAGAATCAGGATTTGATTCTATTGGTGGAAGAGGGTAGCTTACCATTGAGGTAGGTTTCTTGAGAAACCTATTAAAGGGATGTTTGCACAGCCTTTTTGTTTTTTTCATCATCTATACTTTTAGCAGCTGATGTTCTCAGTAACTGCACTGAGAAACACATGTTAGGATTTTGTTTCACCAAAGGTAAAACCTTTGTGAACCACGTAATGTTAGGATCTTGCTCTTCAAGCTTACTAAAATCTGTTAGTAAATCCTGCTTCAGTGAGACCAAGCCTTCAGCTAATTCTTCTGCCATAAACGTTTTTGGCTCTGGATCTTCAGGTTCTTCATGTTCTTGTTTCTATCAGTGGCTTCTCTCTCTATCTATGAGATGAGCTGCTAGAGTAAAGATGTTATGCTAACAAAGCACTTATGCCATACTGGTTTGTTGCATGCACAGAAAAAAAAGGCTAGTTCCCAATTTATTAATTATTGCATTATAAATTATCTTTATCAGGAGCTTTAGGAGCCTAATCCTAAGTAAAGAATATCATAATTTGGGTCATCCATAACACAGGGATTGCCTGTAATTACTGAAATTGTTGTAAATTGTTATATTTACATCTGTAATTTTGCTATTTTTTTGCGATATAAATCAGGTCATTTTTGTTCTTTATTTTTAACTTTGCTGTATTCTTTCACGTTAAACTTTCTGTATTTTTGTATTTTGTATGTTTGTATATTTGTATATACTTTTATATATTTGTATTTTGTATTCTTTCCTTTTTTAAATTTCAAAATATTAAGGGGTTATGAATGTTTCTGTTACATGGATACCTTGTACACATATAATACTTTAGCTGGGTCTTTTAGTGTTCCCATCACCATAATAGTGTTCATTCTACCCAATAGTTTTCACCCCTCATCCCCCTTCCACCCATTCTAATTGATTTCCATTGTCTTTTATATCTCTTTGTGCCCCTGTCCACTGATTAGCTTCCAGTTATTAATGAGTACATGTGGTGTTCTCTTCCATTCTTGAGATACTTCACCTAGCATAATGGTCTCCAGTTCTATTCAAGTTGCTGAAAACATTATTTCTTTCCTTTTTATGACTGAACAGTGCACCATGGTGTGCATATGTGTGTGTGTGTGTATTTATGTGTGTATGTGTATCACATTTACTTAATCCACTCATGAATTGATAGGCACTTAGGTTGACTTCACATCTTTGAATTTGTGAATGGTGCTCTGATAAACAAGCAAGCATAGGTGTTTTTTGGATAAAATGAATCCTTTTACTTTTGGATAAGAAATTCCAATAGTGGGTTTGCTGGAATAACAGAAAGTCTACATTTATTTCTTTGAGGAAACTCTGTACTGTTTTCCATAGAAGTTGTACTGATTTTCAACCCATTCAGAGTATAAATGTTCCTTTCTTTCTTCATCACACAAGTATCTATTATTTTTTGACTTTTTAATAATGGCCATCCTGACAAGGGTGAGGTAGTATCATGCTGTGGTTTTCATTTACACTGCTCTGATGATTAGTAATGTTGAACATTTTTCATGTTTGTTGGCCATTTGTCTATCTTCTTTTAAAAAATCTTGGGTACATGTCTCTTGTCAACTTTTTAATGGGATTGTTTGTTTCTTGCTAATTCTGGATATTAGCCCTTTTCAGGATGCATAGTTTGTGAATATTTCCTCCCATTCTGTAGGTTGTCCATTCATCCTGTTGATTATTTCCTTTGTTGTGCAGAAGCTCTCCAGTTAAATCCCATTTATTTACTTTTGTTGTTGCTGTATTTGTCTTCAGGATGTTATTCAAAAATTCTTTGCCTAGGCTGGCTGATGTATAGAAGAAATTTTTTCACTTTGCCTTCTTGAATTTTTATAGTCTCGTGAATTAGAGACTGTTTTGTTTACAATAGCCTTGTAAGATAACTTAAAGTCAGGTAATGTGATGCCTCCAGATTTGCCTTTGTGCTTGGGATTGCTTTGGCTCTTTTTTGGTTCAATAAAGGTTAGAATTATTTTTTCTAGTCATGTGAAATATGACATAGGTATTTTAGTGGGGACTGCATTGAATCTGTAAATAATGTTCAGTAATAGGGACACTTTAACAATGTTAATTCTACTAATCTATGAGCATGGAATGTTTTCCATTTATTTGTGTCAGGTATAATTTCTTTCATCAGTGTTTTGGAGTTCTCCTTGCAGAGATTTTTACCTCTTTGGTTAAGCCTTTTCCTAGGTATTTTATTTTCTTTGTATCTATTATAATATGATATTGAGTTTTTGATTTGACTTTCAATTTTATTGTTATTAGTACATAGAAATGTCAGTGATTTGTGTACATTGATTTTATAACCCGAGACTTTCCTGAATTTATTTATCATTGGTAGGAGTCTTTCAGTGGAGTCTTTAAAGGGTTTTAAGGTATAAAATTATATTATCAGCAAATTAAGGATAGTTTGACGTCCTCTTTTTTTATTTGGATACCCTTTATTTCTTTCTCTTGCCTGATTGCTTTGGCTGTGACTTTCAGCCTATGTGAAATAGAAGTTGTGGCAGCAGACACCTAGTCTTTTCCAGTTCTCAGGTGGAAACTTCCAACTTTCCCCATTTAGTATGATGCTTTATCATATGTGGTTTTCAAAATTTTGAGATATATTTCATCTATATCTAGTTTTTAATTTTTTTCCATGAAAGGGAGCTAGATTTACAAATGTAAATTTGTAAATTCATTTTGCTCTTGTTTACGTGGTGAATCATTTTATTAATTTGCATATCCTAATCCACTCTTGTATTCCTGGCTTGATTTTTCATGTTGCCAGTGTTCTTTTGCTGGTTTCTTCTCATCTGAAACCTCTTCTCTTATCTCAGGGTGAATAGGCTTGTGGTATACCTGTTCTCCTTTGCTGAAAACTATCCTGTTTATTGAGAAGAAGGAGAGGACCCTAGGTGGCACCTCTGTGACATATTCTAGAAGACTGACTCAGCAGGAGTCATTAAATGCATTGTAATGCAGCTGTTTTGTGTTGTCTGATTCATTTTGTGTTGGATGATCTCTGTGTGGTGTGATGGGATGTTCTCCAGGCCAGTGTTGGATGCACAGGCAGAGGACTAGGTAAGTTCCTCACCCCAATGGTTAGCACGATGGGAAATTTCTCCATCCAGTTTTTCTGCCAGGGTTTTCCTGCATGGATGGTAGTGGTGATTGAGTGAAGCTATCTAGGCTATGACTTTGAGTGTCAGGGCTGTGGACATTTACCCCACAAGTATCTAGATGTGATCGTGGCTTGTCACTAGCAGGTGCATTGGAGGATACTGGACCATGGAGGGGCAGTTCCCACCCAGAAAGTGGGTAGAAACTTAGGAGCTAGAGGTTCTGGTCTTGACCACCAGGCAGCTGGGGCTTTCCCCTTATCCAGGACTTGCCAAAGAGTCACTGAGCAGTTTCTTAAATGGATCTCAGATGCTGATTCTGCTGGACTTCTACATGAGGGAAAGGATGGGTGGTTCCCAGTCATGGGATCACATGACTATCTCCTCTTCCTCTCCCTCTCTGGCTTGGGCAGGGTGATGTGGAGGTGGCTGCAGAAAGCCAAACCCTGTATAGATCAGGAGCTCTAGACCTGAGAATTCAGAATGGCATTTGCTGCAGGAACTAGGAAAAAGAAGTCAGTGGGTCCTTGCTGTGCCCTCTCCCTGGTGCACTGTTTGCAGAGACTCCAAGCATCCCCTTGATCAGTACAAAGGTCTGCAGCAATGGGCCCCTCACAGCTTGGGCTGCAGTATCCACAGGGGAGGGTGGAATCCCAAAGTTCTCTCTTCTTGTCCTTCTTCACATGTGGGTCCCTCCCCAGGTACCTTTTGATCTTGCTGAGCAGATCACACTGTTTCTCCTTCACTCTGATTGTCCTCTGTTGTTTCCACAATGATCCACATAGTTCTCTTCAAAGAGGCCCATCCATTGGTAATCATCCACCTGCAACTTTCATTCCTCTCCTGAAACCAGTGCACTGGGCTGCTTCTAGTCTACCATCTTGTCTCGCTCAATCTTTCCTTATTCATAGTTTTCTTAATATTTCAATAAAAAGGTTAAGAATCTTTTCTAAAAAATAGTAAAGACAAACAATGAAGACCTCCTTTAAAAATGCTACACCTTTCCAATAACACTTACCTTATTCTCCCAATCCGTCTCTTTGGCTGTCCTTGCCCTGGCTCCACGGACATGCAAACTACTCTTACTGCCCACCCCACCCCCAAGCATCCTATATTTTTGGTGTTACAACAACATTCATCATCCAAATTTTGCATGAAATAATTTGCATGAAACAGACAGAAAAAGTTAGAGATGTCAAAGGAATTTCCTGCATTCTACCTGCAAAGCACAATGGAGAGAATTTAGATTCCTAGAATCAATCAGTTAATAAATGTGCCTATATTTTGAAACCATTCTATTGAACTTCAATGTGTTGAACACAATATCAGGAACATAGGGGCTCCAATAAATCTCAGTTCATTCATTCTTTCTCTCAATCAATCTATTAATAGGGTAATACATTTTGTATAAAACCTGGGTAATGTATGAGCCTTTTTTTCTGCTTTCAAGGAGCAGATCTGTCCAATATGAAGAACATAGTCAATAAATAAAGTAAGTTATATTCTATACCAGGAGTCATCAATTACCCTGTAGCTACACTGTGCTCTGGAATGATGCCATACAAACACTTATATAGAAATAGCAAGCTTCCCAAAGAGTTTGGTGGTAGATGTGAAAAAGGGATTACTCTCTTGGCCATGAGTTTAAAAAAAAATACACGTTATCTGACTGCCTTAAGAAATAAATCTCTGAAAACAGTTTTTAACTATCCAGGGCAAGAAACAATGAAGGTATTCAGTCAGTTTGCATCAATGCAGAAAACTACAATAGATAGTAAATGACTAAAGTGACAAAAGAAAGAAAAAATTGCAGATGATAAGGGTCTTGTCAGCTTATGGAGATGGCGGATTTGGTTTTATATAATGACATGATTATTAGAGACACGTCACTGGTATACTTCCACTTTTCTCTAATTCTTCTACAATTATTGTATATATTTCCTATTGTGTTGATTCTTAACATAAATGAAACTACGTGTACTTTTCTATAATCTGATGGTTTCACATTGCAATAGATCTTGAACATAGTTCCATGCCAATAAATAGAGCTATATGTCATCATTTAAAATGATCAAGTCATATTATGTGAGCCTTGTATAGTGACTATGACTAATTTTTTTTATTATTACTAGACATTAGGTTTTCTTCTTTGCCTTCCTCTGGGGAGGGTGATTCATTTTTGTATATTCATCTGATTATTTCCAGAATATAAGATTCCTCAAATAAAATATTCCCAAAGTATTCAGTTTAAATTATTAAAACACATTGCAAAATGGTCCTCTAGAAATATTAAGTTATTGCATACTTTTACCAATCATGTGAATGAGAGTGATTGTTGCTTCATGTTGCTGTTAACACTAAACAAAGTCTATTGGCTTTTCTCCAAACTGGTAAAAATCATAATCTAACCTATTGTTACAGTTATCATCATTGTACTTTATATTGATACTATTTTTGCAATAAGCTTCCTTACTTAGATCATTGCCCTCTCTCCCAGTCTTTCTGTTTTTTTTGTATAAAAAATGTAAAAACTGTAATTTTTCCAAGTGTGATTTCCCTGGACACCACAGTAAAATTTTTGTCATTAATTGTAAATGTTTTCACTTACTAATATGACATTGTTTTTACTCCAAAGGTTCTTTAGGGAAGTGTCTCCACTTTGTTGACTATTCAAACACATGTTGGTCTTTATTCTTTATTATGGCAAATTCTGGGTGTTGGGGTATTATCTGAAATTTTATTCTGCACACATATTTTTTGAAATATCCTGAGGCTTTCTGCGAGTCAAAAATATTCAGCATTTTGTCTGTTTGTCTATTACTTTATAACCGAGTTCTATTAAAATATTCAGCTCTGTAGATATATGAATTTTTCCTTGTAAGTCTGTTGGTTTTTGCTTTAAGTATGTTGAGAATATATATTTTGGTACATACAGGTCATGATTATTATTTATTTTTGTTTGTTTCTCTTTTAATTATGTTTCTTTATCTTTTCTTTCTTTCTTTCTTTCTTTTTTTTTTTCCATTGTCCTTCCTTGTAGCGATTCTCAGGGCGGTTACCTCCCAAGTAGCTGGGATTACAGGCGCCCGCCACAATGCCCGGCAGTGTTCTTTCCTGGTGGTAGAGATGGGGTCTTTTACTCTGGCTCACTCATGCTTATGCTGGTCTCGAACTCTGTGAGCACTGGAAATCTGCCCGCCTCGGCCTCCCACAGTGCTGGGATTACAGGCGTGAGCCACCATGCCCGGCGTTGTTTATCTTTTCATCTTCGTATCCTAATAATTGGAGTTTTGCCTTAATTTTATTTTTGTATGAAACTTATGCTACCTGGAATTGCCTAAATTTATATGCCAGATTTTTATAGGTTATATATCTTATATACCTTTTTGTTAGTCCTACTTGATATATCTTCTTGGACATCTTCATTGTAAGTTTTTACTTTAAAGCACTGTTTAGTTTTAGGAATAGTATACAGGGGTCTATTGTAAAGCTAAATAGTACTTAAAAATAAAAAATTACAATTAAGATGTCCAAGAAGATATATCAAGTAGGACTAACAAAAAGGTATATAAATAGAGAACATAAATATCTTAACACAATAATTATGTAAATGAGGTAAAAGTTATATTAATTAGTTTGATGTAACCATTCCAAATTGTATAAAAAAATCAACATATTGTACTCCACAAATGCATAAATGTATTCATGACCTATGTGTACATGATTTAATAAAAGAAAAAAAAAGAATGAAAAAAATAAAGTAAAATAAATAAATGAATTGTATTTGGAAAAAAAGAACAGCATATGGCTGGATTTATGTTTAAAAATTCAATTTAATAAGCATCTACCTCAATAATTAAGACTAATCCATCTTAAGCAATTATTATTATGGACATATTTAGACTTACTTTTACAATCTGATTTTGTTGTTCTGTTCAGCATTTTTTTAGGATATGAATGTATAAATTTATTTTATTTTTTTTTATTGTTTGGAGTTCATTGAGGGTACAAATAGCTAGTTTACACTGATTGCACTTGTTAGGTAAAGTCCCTCTTATAATTTTGTTCTGCTCCCAAGAGGCATGTGATATACCATGACTCCCCATCCTCCTGCCTCCCCTCTCCCTGCTCCCTCATTCCCCTACCCGCCACCTTGTATTAGATCATCTATTGCCTTCATATTACATTTAGTTCATTGGATTCTTGCTTCTCCATTCTCGTGATGCTTCACTAAGAAGAATGTGCTCCAACCCATGTAGTATATACATGTAATTCAAACACCAAATAGTCCTACATGGTTTTTAACAACAATCACAACAACTAAAAGAAAAGAGACCTTTATCCTAGTCTTTGTCACTTCCTGATTCCCTCTTCAAAGTCAACAATACACAAAACCCTTAATGTTCTTGCCATGTGTTATTCCTACCTATCTGAAATGGCCTTACTTATTTACTTTCTCTCAATTTTTACCACAATCTATTTAATTTCCAGTGTGTAAAGTGAAAATTTAGTGCTTTTATACTATGCGCTCTCCTCCACCATACATACCCATCCCAATATTTATGCTACCTCCATATTCAGTGTTTGTGCAGTGTGATTAAATAAATATTGCCCACAGCCATGTGGTATACAATTACATGTGATTTTCTACGTAAACTAGCTCAATAAGAATTGTACCTTACTTTTTATTTGTTTGGTTTTCTATGTATTTCTATTCTCCATTTGCCCCTTGGGTCCATTCTCCATCTCTTTCCACCCTCTCATCTATACTCAGAAGCTGATCTATGTGGTAAATAGTAAAGGTTTTCTCATATTTCTAATTGGGTTCATAAAACTGTAAGCACTGTAAAGAGATGAGAGAGAGGAAGGAGAGTGTGATGGATGAATTTGGGTACCAATTTGACTGAATAAAGGATACCCAGGTAGCTTCAAAACCAGTATTAATTCTCAGTCATTGCACCTACCCTGTCACCCTTCTCTCCAAAGAGAAACCAAGGTGGTCTGGAGTTTGATTAGCATGATTGGGCTGCCCCAAGTGTGTCTGTGGAGGTTTTTTTGGAAACAGAAGACACTGGCGTTGGAGTCAGTGGGCTGTGTGAAGAAGACCCACCCTCCGTGTGAGGTGGGCATCACTACCCAACACACTGGGGCCTCGGTTAGAACAGAAGACAGAGGAAAGAAGAATTCTTGCTCACTGTAAGGGAGCCCATGCCCTTTTGCTGCTGCCTTTGGAGATCACAATACCACGTTGTCTGGCTTTCAAACTCCAAGACTCATATCAGTAGCCCTCCAGGCTTGGAATGAGAGTTAGACGATTGGCATCAGAGTGAGAGTTAGATGATTGGCATCCTTGGTTGGAGTGTCTTTAGATTTGGACTGAGTCATGTCACTGGCTTTGCTAGTTCTCCAACCTGTCCACAGCTTGTAGTGGGACACTTTGGCCTCCATAATCAGTGAGCCAATTCCCCTAACAAATTTTTACTTATGTACCTTTCTCTCTATGTAAGTTTTCTCTCTGGGGTGAACCTCAGTATAACAGAGAGGTTGATCAAGGGATTTATTCCTTGCCTCCTCCTTGCCAGTTTTCTGTGGGGCTGGCTGCTTCTTCAGCTAAAGGGCTTCTCAAGTCAGTTTTTAGTGTTGCTACATGATTATTTCCTTCCCCAGCCCCTCTGTTGCCCCTCAGACTAGAGGTAATGATGAGTTAGTGTTATTACTTGCAATTACCCTATAACTCAGCCACACCTTTGCAAATTTTCCCTTTATTAGATCATTCTCCACATATCCTAATTTCAACATGCTGTTTACTGTTGAAATCCTGACTGATTTACTGATTTATTTCCCTAGATTCCCTCCCTGAGATATACAACACCCCACTATTGTAGCAAACACAACAAATCTTATCAGTTCACTTTGCCACCTTTCTTTTTTAATTAAATAGACTTTACAATGAAGAACCAAATACCTATAGAAGACTGTGGAAATCACTGAATTTTTTAAAGTGAACAGGTGAACACATGCATAACCACCAACCAGATCATAAAGTAAGCCTTACTGGCACCTGCAGAAGACCCTTTTATGCCTTTTTTCATCATCCTTCCTCTCTTAAAGGTTATCAATATACTCAATGTCTATTACCAATGGTAAATCTGATTGTTTTTGAATTAAAGTAAGTGACAACATGTAGTATAAACTCTTTTGTGTTTAGATCTTTCTTCAATATTATGTTCGTGAGATTCATCTATATTATTGCATGAGGGAACAGTTATTCTCATTGCTATATAATATACTAGTATATGACTGTGCCACTGTTCACTCAACCATTTATAGGCAATAAATATGTTTAAATTTCTATCATGATTAGACTGGTAGGAACATTTACATACACATATGTTTGCACATATAACACTTACTGATTGCTTATATACATAAAGTGAAGCCAGTAGGCCATAGTGTATATGTGCATTCACCTTCAGTACCTATGGCTAGAGTTGTCCAAGATTGAGCAATTTATACTCCATCCGGAATTTATGAGAGTTTCAGTTGCCCCACATTTTTGAAACTTTTGGTATTGTCAGAGTTTTTCATTTAGTCATTCTGATGCATGGTTTTATTTCATTTTCCTAATGATGAATGAGGTGATATACCTTCATTTATTGGTCATTTGGTTATGAGCTTTTGTAATTTCTCTACCCAAATATTTTACCTTTTTAGAGTTTACCTTTATTTTTCTTATTTATTTACGTGATTAATACATGCAAGAATTACTATATTTGTGTGTGTGTGCGTGCATGTGTATACAGATGATCCTTGACTTATGTGATGGTTCAACTTACACGTTTTTTGATTTTATGGTGGTGTGAAAGCCAAATTGACATGCAATTTATTTCACTGTTTTTCTCTCTGTTTGTGGTTCAGTATCACATTGTATTAACTATTATAGTTCTCTAATACATTTTTATATTCTTCCTATTTTCAACACAGTTCTCATTCTCACATATTTGTAATCCAGATGAACTTTTAAAAATTACCAACTTACACTTGATTTATAATGACTTACTGTATTTAAAGGCAAATTAGAGGATGGGTATCTTAACAGGACTCCTAATAGGATATTGTTCTATTTATATTTTTTATGTTATCATGCTCATATTATTGTCTTTTTGGAATACTAAATAACTAATTAAAGACAGAGAAATAACTGTTTGGCTTCAGAATGTTTAGTTTATTGCCCTATAAAACAAGCTGACATCTGGGGGGAGGAGGGTGAAGGTGCTGAATAGTTAGTCCAACTTAAAAGACTAAATTTTCATAAATATTATATATAGAGGCACATGTATAAACCTTACAGGTCCTTAAATCAGTGTGATCCTCTTCAGAGGGCATCATCATTCACAGCTTCCATCAGCTCATCCCTCTTCTCATCACCATAAAAACCCACAGCCCTTAGTAAGTAGCCAGAAGCATCACTAGAAGAGATAGGAGGCAGCAAGATGTTCCCCTTATTAACAGGTATTTTTTCTCAGGGTAATATTCTTTTGGTTTGGCTTACCTTTAAGGAACTTTGGTATACTCTGATGTGCAGGTCTATCTAGTCAGTACTTGGACAACTTTATTTGGGTTATAAGTTGACTTAAAGCTATGCACCTGACTTCTAGGCAAGCTTTTCAGACTTTTAGGCACATGGCATCTAATAGCCCACTGATAAATAGATAAGAAAACATAAGCTTTTCTTTCTTTTTTAATACTTTCTTTGTTAGTGAAGTGTTTAGGTCACAGAAGGTACACAGATTCCCTGTATCTTCCCTATCCCCACACATGCACAGATTCCCCCATTTCAACATCCTGCACCAGACTGGTACACGTGTTAGAACTGGTGAGCCTTCCTAGACGCAACGTTATCACCTGAGTTTATGTTAGGATTCACCCTTGGGTGAAATTCAGTGGGTTTGGACAAACATATAGGACGTGTATCCACCATTACAGTAGCATGTTGAATAGTTCCACTACCCTACGAATCCTCTGTGCTCTGTCTAGACCTTTGTTCATCAATTTAAAGCAGATTTTAAGTTACAATTCTGATATACTCCAATCACACAGCAAGAGTTTTAAATGAAAAGGGAAAATAAGTTATCAATGAGGAGCATATTCACTATAACAAATGAGACATTTGTCCGAAGAGCAAAAGATACTATTCAAGGAGCAAAAGGAGGGAAGAATTCAGAACAAACAAGAAGGGGATGAGAGACACGCACTGTAAGGTTTGGGCTTCAGCGCTGAGTGTCAGGCTATTTCTTCTTTGAGTTCATCTTTTGAAGCCTCCACAGACACTACCCAGAATTCCTCCATGTACTAATTTAAAGAATCCTACTCAAGATTTCTTAGAAAATGAATATAAAGATCATGAAATGCTTTCTGTTGGCCAGTTACATCCATTATCACATAGCTATGTACATCTAGCTATGTATGCATAGCTCAGAATTCCAGCTAGCAAAGGTTATTCTATTTCTGAGCTTTTATTTAACTTGCCTTTTTACCAAATTCTTTTAAAATAAGTTATTTAGAGGGAGTTTTTGTTGTGTTTGGTTTTTTGTAGGTTTCTTTTTTGTTTTGCTTTTTTGCTTGCTTTATTTTTTAGCAGAGCTGTTGCATAACACTATTGGTTTTGCATGCTTTATAGGAAAGCAGGCCACCTTCCCTCATAACGGGTGAGGGCATTGATGTGCCTTCCAATCACTCGGTTCTATTGTTCTAAGCAGTCCTTTCAGTGTTTTTGGCAGGCTCCGCTTCTGTGCTACCATGGCCTTATTTTATTATTGTGTGGAGGAAAGTGCAGTGTGATTATCCATTCTTCCTTCAGGCAGAGCAAGCCATCTGGAATGTTTATTAAACCCGCTGGCTGATCAAGAGGCTAGAACTCTGGTGATATACATGGACGTGGGTTGTTCTACATCATCACGGCTTTGTTCCTCTGATGATGTCGCATGCAGAGAGGGCCCCGCTAATGGATTTAGAGCACTTCACAGTGGAGGTGCCATGGGCTGAATGGGGGAATAGATATTTTTGGCCTCTGGGTAATTGACTGAAGGATGGCAGAAAATGTTTCATGTAAAGCAAGAAGGCTTCAAAACTTTTAAATGTTTAATTTGGGGTGGTGGAAGGGCAGGTGATCAGCAAGAGGTTTGAGGAGCGGCCTTTGAAGCCCAAATCTTTGTGATGAGGTCATGCCCCCCTAAGCCTGTCTGTCGCTCTGTGTAAAAAGATCAGTCGGGCTTGTCCAGAAATAAAATGCTACTATTCTAATTTTAAAATTTAGGCATTTCTCAGCCTACACTAAGCAGTACTTATATTTCTTTCCTTTTATTAGTGTCACAGCAAAGAAAGAGGAACATTCTTCCTTTGCTATAAATTTTGCTCTGTAATTGTTGAACATATTTTTTGCAGGAAGGCAAACTTTGTCTCTTCATGCTTTCGCTGTTTGTAAAATGAGTGTTTGTGGAGCTGGGAAGAATAATTTATAATGAGGGTTTGGGCTTCTTTTCAATTTAATTTGAATTTTACACTGAGTCAACTTTTCAGTCAATTATAGAACTATGATTAGTTACCAGTCACTTAAATAAGCACCTTTTAAAAATAGACCTATAAAAATGATACAGGGACTAATCACTGATGTGAGAAAATCTTATGCCGGGCTACCCGAACCATAACAGGAGGAAAAAAAAAAAAGATGGGTGAGCAAATAAAGCCAGTGTTCGGCTAAATCACAAGATACGTTAGTTCTCCAACCTACTAAATAAATCTGCACTGGCCCAGTTTGTCAGTGCACGGGATGTGCTATCAATAGCGCCTTTAGTAAATCCTCGATGACAGAAATGAGTAATTTACCTTTATATGGAGATGAATGTATCACACTGAAGAGCTCTGTGTAAAGCATCTTGTCTGATCTTACATTTCATGTCCATTAATCTAGATATACATGTTTAAAGTTGGTCATATCTACAGATATGTGATTATATAGCATAGATGTCTCTCTATATACTGTGTATATAGACACTCATAGATGAATATATATTCATATTTATATTCATATCTGTATATTTTTCTCCACAGTCAAATTAGAGACGAGACATACAATCTACTCTGCCAGAAGTCAGAGCCATACTTACGTTATAGAGGGAGCTAGTCATGTCAAACACAAATGTCTCTGTATCACTCGTGTATAATCACAGTAATAATATAAGAACCATAACCTCTCTGCAAATGGTGTGACTTAATACAATAACCATTTGTTGTTGCTCATGGCCATGGGTCTACTGGACAGTTCTACACTTGATAGGGCTCATTTCTGCATCTGAGCTCAGCTGTAGGTCAACTACACGGCTTTCCAGTCTTAGCTGGTTTGGTCACATGTCTGGGTCCCTGGCTTAGGAAACTAGCTGATTTTACCTACACCTGGTGGTCCCTCTCCTTCAGCAGACTAGAGAAGGCTTGTTCTCATGGCAAGAAAAAGTAGCAGCGCTTCTGGAGGCCCAGGATCTGATGGCATGCTGTTGCTCCTGCCATATTCCACTGGTCAAATCAAGTTACACAGCCAACTTATATTCAAAGAGTGGAGAAATAGATGCTACCTTGTGTTGGGAAGAACTGCAAAGTCTGTTAGAAATGGCGTGAGCAAAGCACATTCCTCTCTGCAGTTCAGCAGTTTGTGAAGAGTCAGTGTGAGAATTTGCTTCCCAGTCTCGTACTTCCTCTTACACACTTAACACTGTCCCTTCAAACATCAAGCAATGATATACAAATGCTTGTTTCTGAACTTTTATAAATCATCTACAAATTGCAAATATCAGTGCTCCCCAAAGTCCAGTGTCTATGATGCTTATTTGCCATAATCTTGGTCCTATCTACACTAACCATTAACCAAACGTTCACCAGTTGAAATGATTTTGAATACTAACCCCAGACAGTCTAGTAAATGTCTTAAGTTCAGTTCCCTCTTCTGAAGACTTTCTTAAACTAATTAAACTTCTACTTAATACTCTGAGGAATAAGATATTGCTATCACTTATAACTTCTCTCTGCCCCTTGTTCTTTTCTGTAAACCTTAGTACATCTGACTGTGTGATTTCAAAGAGTAAAGTCTTTTTACACTAAATTCTGGTATTTTCTTATAAAAATTAAAACACTTCTCTGTTAGCAACTCTCTTTGGTTTTTTCCCAGGCCTCTATGACTGTGCCTGCCACTCTTCCCCTCCATGTGCTATGTGGACCAGCACTGATTAGAAATATTAGGTGGGAAAAAAACAAATAGCCTAAAAGTGAGTGGTAAACTATTAAAATTTGGCTTTATCTATAACTATATATTTGAATTGACAACAATGCATCAATTATCAATTAACAAGTAAGCCTGTATATATGTTTCATACTCAGGGGTGGAGCTCAGCCAGCCTTTGGTTTACTTGACAGAAAAAAGTAAATGATTGAATTTCACACTAATTATCTAGATATGTGCTCATGTGTGCTTACCTACTCCTTGCTTCTTCTGAACTTTTTCTCTTGACTATTTTCTTCCTTCCTTCCTTCCTTCCTTCCTTCCTTCCTTCCTTCCTTCCTTCCTT
>CAUYRH010147342.1:0-11203 GCA_963574655.1 Perodicticus potto | reverse complement strand
GTGCTTCCAGATATTGGTCAATTTCCTTCAGGTTATCATATTTCTGAGAGTAAAGTTTCTCGTAATAGTCATTGAGGATTGTTTGAATTTCTGAGGGGTCTGTAGTTATTTCATCTTTATCATTTCTGATTGATGAGATTAGAGATTTTACTCTTTTTTTCATGATTAGGTTAGCTAAGGGTTTATCTATTTTGTTGACCTTTTCAAAAAACCAACTTTTTGATTTATTAATCTGTTCTATAATTCTTTTGTTTTCAATGTCATTTAATTCTGCTCTAATTTTGGTTATTTCTTTTCTTCTGCTGGGTTTGGGGTTAGAATGTTCTTCCTTTTCTAGTTGGTTGAGGTGTCCCATTAAGTTGTTAACTTCCTCTCTTTCCGTTTTCTTGAGGAAGGCTTGCAGTGCTATAAATTTCCCTCTTAGGAATGCCTTTGCAGTATCCCAGAGGTTCTGATAATTCGTATCTTAATTGTCATTTTGTTTCAAGAATTTGGTGATTTCCTTCTTAATCTCGTCTCTGACCCATCTATCCTTCAGCATAAGGTTATTTAGCTTCCATGTTTTTGTTTGAGTATGCAGATTCCTGTTATTATTGAGTTCAACTTTTATTCCATGGTGGTCTGAGGAGATTTAATTTTTTTTAGAATCCCTTTAAACTGCCTAAGTCTTTTGGTTTTGTCTCCATCATTCATTGAGAAATTCCATACTTTTTGGCCCCTTAAGATTTTCCAGCTTCATTTTATCCTTGCCAGCTCCAGATTGGAAGAAGTAATTTCCCTAAAGAGCCTCTCTTGTTAGGGGAGAATGGTATTTAGAAAACTGAGAATTGTGATCAGGTATTGTTATTGCTACCTGGGATCTATAATACACATACATACATATGCGTGCCAAAACACATATACAGATGCACATCTATTATCTATTTCTACATCTATTTACATAAATATATAAAATTCTGGAATGAATTGGTTTGTAAGATATGCTTCTACAGGTGAAAAAGGAAATGGGTTTCACAGAAAAAGACCCAGGGAAGAAAGTACTAGAGTTGACTGGGCTCCAATACCCAAAGCAAGAGAGCCTGTTCACACCCTGTGAGCAGAGACAGGAAACAAGGGATGAAGACCTCGCTACTCTGTTTCTCTGGGAGCCCATGTGAGTAACATCTGCAACAAAGATTTTTCAGATATAAACCACATAAATGCTTTGCAGAAGTTGAATTCAGGCTTTAGAGAATACAGTTGCAGATAATGTAAATTCCTGACAATTAATTTGAGGGAACAGTGGAAACTTTTTTAGTTCATTTGAATGTATTTTGTGCCCTTTCCCAAAGGAAGAAAATAAATTAAAGTGGTATAGAAACCAGTCTTAAAAATGGAAAATGTGTTAGCTTTTCACCAAGAGAAATCAACAGAATTGTAATGCTTCTGTGAACTCTCTTGACAGTGCTATGTGAGTACAGAAGCCGTATTCAGCTCTCAAACATCTATTACAAGCTTCTCCCTTTCATCCCTTTCATGCTAAGCTCAGATTCAGAAGAAAAGTGAATAATTCATAAGCTCAAACATTCTCCCCATCATGGTAAATAACCCAAAGTAAAGATGTAGCTTATTTTGGCAACTGCATATTGCTAAGAAGTTTCTCTTCAACCTTGTACTATTTCTTTTTAATAAGATGTTTATCATCTTTTTACAGGTATTTTTATCAATCATTTGAATAATATTTTATTCTATTATGTAATAGTGTCCCTTGTTTATGGTTGTTTTTACCATTCATTTGAGTAATATTTATTTATTTTATTCTATTCTGTAATAGAACGTCAATTAGAATAAGTCTTTTAGATTGACTCCAAACAAAACTCAAATTAAAAGATGTTAATCTAAAAGAGAAAAATTGCTACCTCAAAGTCTGGCTGTAGATGACGGCTGATTATTATAGTAATAAAAAGATATAAAGTTTGACATTTTATTTTAACAGCTTTCTTGAGGTATAATTGGCATATAAGGAACTGTTCATATGGAAAGTGTAAAATGTTATGAATTTGTACATATACGAACACCCATCCAACCAGCACAATAGAGATAATAGACGTATTCTCTGTCTCCCAAAGTTGTCCTGTGTTCCTGTGTTTTGTTCTTTTGTGATAAGGACTCTGAATGTGGAATCTCCCCTGTTACCAAACTTTGACATGCACAATGTCGTGAGGTTAACTGTTGGCGTTGTTATGTTTTGCAGATCTCTAAGAACTTTTCATCTGGCATAATGGAATCTTTCTGCTCATGACCAACAACTGCCCATTTCCCCAACCTCCCTAACTCAGGTAACCACTATCGTATTTCTCTGTGTCCATGAGTTTCCCTGTGGCATATCCCTCAGGTAAGTGGAATCGTGCTGCATCTGTCCTGTGGTGGGCTTTTTCCCTTGGCATAATGTAACACAGGTCCATCCCTGTTGTCACGAATTACAGAACTGCTTTCTTTGTAGTATAGACTGAATCATATTTCATTTCATACATGGGCCATATTTTCTTTATCTAATTATTGGTCAGTGGACATGTGGATTGCCCCCATGTCTTGGCTATTATAACTACTACTGCAATAAGCCTGGGGATGCAGATATCTCTTGGAGATCTTGCCATCAAATGTTTTGTAGGTGTACCCAGATATGGGATTCCTGGACAATATGATAGTTCTATTTTCACTTTTGAGGACTACCCATACTCTTTTTTCACAGTGGCTATATCATTTTATGTTCCTGGCGTTAGTGTAAAAGGGCTCAAATTTTCCCGCATCCTTATCGACACTTGTTATCTTTTAACAGGTTAATCATAGCCATCCTCATAGGTGTATGTTATTAATGTTTCTCCAGAGAGAAAGAGCAAAGTGAACAAATATGGACATAATATAGTCTTAAGCCATTCCAATTGCTATAACAAAATAATTTACACTGGGTAAATGTATAAACAATAGAAATTTATTGCTCATAGTTCTGGGGGCTAAGAAGTAGCTTCCGGTACATTTTTTAATTGATTGTTTAAAACCCCCTGACATAGTTGGTATCACTAGCTGCATTTTACAGATGTGGAAATTGAGGCTCAGAAAGGTTTATTAGCTTTCTCATGACAAAGCTAAAAGGTGATGAGTAAGACTTTCCGTCTCATATCAGGACATAGTTTTGATGACACAGATGAGTCATCATGTCTTGTTGTTAAACTTACCATGATTTTTGTAACTAAGCCAAACTAAGACAGCATGATGCTGGGTTAGAACAATGGACACATCACTCTCTCAACTTCCTTGGAGAAATTAAGTAACAGTTATATTTAAAAGGTAGAAACGGCATTCTCTTCATTCTGTTCATTACCAAAAAGCCCAATTTAGAAATTTCCCCAATATAAATTTTCCTGTATATCCCACTTTATAAAAGTTTAAATGAATTCGTGGTATAAACAAAGAACTTGTCTATGCATTACGAGTGACATCATTTAACCCTAATCACTGTCCAAACTCCAGATGGTTTACTTAGCTGCTTCCTTCACAGTAACACTTGGATGCCCAGTAGTCCTTTTTAATAGTGCACAGCCAAATTAAGAGATTTTTCCCCTCCTCAAGAAGCTGTTTTTCCTTCTACTCTTCTCCATCTTAGAATCCTGTAACAATGTCTGTCTAATTTCTCAGGGAAAAACCCCAAGGGTCACCCTTGGTGTGTCCTTTCTCATCTCCTACATCCAAATTCAATGCCTAGCTCCGTAAATTCAAATCTCCAAAATGCATCTTAAATCCAAGTACTTCCTTACATCTTAAATGTATTACTATCACCTGAACCTCCATTTCATTATCTCTTGCTTATCTACTACTTTTCATCATTAGCAGTTTCTTTGCCTCTAATCTTGATTCCTTCCCTTCAAGGTAGGGTGACATCTGTCATATCATGATTATAGTTCCTTTACTCTTCTTCCCGTTTACCTTAAATTGAACACCAAAATCTGTACCAAAACTCCCGTCTAACTCGTCCATTATATTTCCCATAACTCTCTTCCTTTGCTCAGTTTCTCTACCCTTAATGCCCATCTTTCACTTCCTTGAATATTTCTCTTTATTTTTCTTTATTTTTTGTTTTTTTGCAGTTTTTGGCCAGGACTGGGTTTGAACCCACCACCTCCGGTTATGGGGCCGGTGCCCTACTCATTTGAGCCACGAGCGCCGCCCCATTTCCTTGAATATTTCAATGTGTTTCTCAGCACAGGAACTTTTTATATGCTCTTCTTTTCATGTGAAATAGTCTTTCCCCAAGTTTGTCATATCAAAGACATTCTCTTGTTTGCTCAAATGTTACTTTTTCAGAGGTCTTTCTGTGATGATTCTATCTCAAATAGTCTCCTTATTCACTGTCAAGTCAACATACAGTACATATACAGTACATATACAGTGGTTCTCACCCTGCTTAATGCCTCCTAATGCCGCGACCCTTTAATACGGTTCCTCATGTTGTGGTGACCCCCAACAATAAAATTATTTTTGTTGCTACTTCATAACTATAATTTTTTTTAGTGTTGATGAATCATAAGGTAAATATCTGATATGCAGGATGTATTTTCATTATTACAAAGGGGTCCCAGGTTGAGAACCGCTGCTCTAGATATATACTGGCCATTTATTTTTGTTTATTGACTATCATTGTAAACTACAAAGCTATATGAGAAAAGGGACATTGCCTATAAACATGCATGACCCAGTTTAGGTTTTAATAAACAGTGGTTTAATTAATGAATACCTGGTCTACGAGATATAAGTTATTGTAACTTCATTTGGGGATGTAAGAAAATCAAGGTTTAGAGTGTTGTAGAAAATTTCGGAGGCTCATAAACTTAGTGTATGAAAGTATTGTGATTTAGACACATTTCTGGCTGACTTCAGAATCCAGTTTCTTACCATTTTAATCACATGTTGTATTTAAATTTATTCTGTTCCTATAATAAAGAACATTCAACTAGTATTTTTCAGACATCCTGAAGCTGGGCTGACATTTGACCTATAAATCAGTTTAAGAGGTAAGGATTTTATGCCAGTAAGGTGTAAGAAACCCTTGGGATTCAAGCTTGCTACTTTGAGTGTCAATTGGAGTCTCGAGTGAGCCTGTGATGTCACTACTTCTCTTCCAGCTAGGTAGAGAGTTCTGGAATAGCCAATTTATTTCCTAGGTCATTAGTAATCTGGGCATCTTGGGCCTGCAGGAAGCACTGATAGATCTACTTGTCACAATAATGAGTCACTTTCTTAGAGTAGCACAGATCAGGGGGAAAGTGTTTTTCCATTAAATCTTTAGGGAAACAAATTTTTAAAGGATACACAATATATCATGGCAGGTTATCATAAATCTTTTAACACCACAAAATACCATAGTATTTGGCTAGCTACAAAACTACATTTATCCCAATTCCTTCCAAAGATAGAATAATTTGTCAGCAGAAACTACATGTGGAAATTTTATTAAAATGAGCAGAGAGAGGGAAGGAGGGAGTGGGTCAGGGACATGGTGTGTGACACACCTTTTGGGGGTGGGACACAATTATAAGAGAGATTTTACCTAAAAAATGCAATCAGTGTAACCTAGTTCTTTGTACCCTCAATTAATCCCCAATAATAAAAAAAATCAATCAATCAATTAATGAATCAATAAATTAAATAATATGAATTTGAGAATCATTAGGGTATTTTTTTGCAACTCACAGGAAATATTATTCTTTATTGCAAGCTGCCCATTGGATTAATCTTCCCATGTTGACTTTTAAATATTTGTGATGAGGTTCCATAGAAGTTTTATAGAAAATTATATAGACACACACAAATGAGAAAATGAATGAAGTGAAATGAAAGTGAAAAGAAGTAATCTTGAATTTTTCTACTTTCAATAATTATTACGGTTCAGAAAGGTGGTGTTCATAGTCATAGCTCAATAGTATGATAGAGTATGATAGATATAGGTACTCTATTGGTACACAGTTTTCTATAACATGTAGGAATTAAAAACCCCAGCTAAAAGAGTGGCAGATAAGAACATGACTCTCTTTCAACTCAATATGCCCTTTCTGTTCTTTCTCCATTTATGACAGTGAACTACCTGGATTGGATAAGTTTCCTGACTGGTATGAGACCTTTGTGTATATACTTTATTTAAGCTTGTATAAGTAAGACATGCTACCCTAGATTATAATTTCTCTCTCTCTTTTTTTCAGATTATAATTTCTTGAGTCATCACCTGTGGATTCCAGCAAGATGATCAAGTCCTTTAAACAAAGTGTCAAACTTTCTCCCACATACTTTAAGCCATCCTTGGAGTATTTATTATGTAAATAATTGTTATATTGTGTTGTTTATTTTTTCTTTCTGTTTTATTTTAGGTTATTATGAGGATACAAACACCTAAGTTACGACATTTGCATTTGTCACGTAGAGTCCCTCTTGTAATTGTGTCTGACACCCAAGAGGTGCGCCATATACTCTTACATCATGCCCATCAAGTGGGTGCACACCAAGCCCCCCTCTTCTGCTTCTCTCCTCCTTCATCCTTCCTCCTCCCACCTTGAACTGCAATCATATTAGTATTGTGTACATTGGGTAGTTGCTTTTCCATTCTTGTGATACCTTACAAAGAAGAATGTGTTTCAACTCCATCCAGGTGAATACAAAAGATGTAAAATCTCCACCTTTTTTATGGCTGCATAGTATACCATGGTATGCATATAGCATAGCTTATTAGCCATTCCTGGGTTGATAGCAACTTAGGTTTTTCCCACACCTTGGCAATTGTAAATTGAGCTGCAAAAAACAAGTTAGTACAAGTATCTGTAAGATTAAATGATTTTTTTTCTTTTGGGTATATGCCCAGTAGTGGGATTGAAGGATCAAATGGGAGGTCTAATTTGAGTTCTCTGAGGATTCTCCATACTTCCTCCCAAAGAGGCTGTATTAGTTTGCAGTCCTACCAACAGTCCAACAGTGTAAAAGTGTTCCCTCTCCACATCCACACCAACATCTGCGGCTTTGGGACTTCATGATGTGGGCCATTCTCCCTGGGCCTAGCTGATATCTCAGGGTAGTTTTGATTTGCATTTCTCTGATAATTAGGGACAATGAGCATTTTTTCATATGTTTGTTAGCCATTTGTCTGTTTTCCTCAGAGAAGATTCTATTCATGTCTCTTGCATGGTGATAGATGGGATTATTTACGCTTTTTATTGATTAATTTGAGTTCTAGTTATCAACCCTTTGTCAGATTTGTAATGTACAAATATCCTTTCCTATTCTGAAGGTTGTCTGTTTGCTTTAATTGTTGCGTCCTTAGCTGTGCAGAAACTTTTCAGTTTAATTAAGTCCCATTTGACTATTTTTGTTGTTGTTGCGATTACCACCAAAGTGCTTATTTGTTTTTGATGGTATTGTCCTTTTTTTTTGTTTTTGGTATATCCTCGTTTGAATTCATGAATGCAAAGTCTGCGGATACAATAGGACAACTGTATTTCCTTGTTTGTGTTACTCAGTAGATGCTTAGTTTCCTGAAGGCAGAGATGTTTCTTCAGGATTGTTTAATTCAGTTCACTTCACTTTTAATATCCGGCACCAGTTATGTAATTATTTGTTAATGATGGATGAATACTTCCTCACCTCTCCCAATTCTAACAAATATACACTTGGCAAACAGGCGGCAAATGTTAATGGATTCAAGTTTTAAGTAACCAAGTGAAAGCGATTGTTGTTAAAATTAAATGGGCAGACACACTCTCCTTGAAACTGAATCTAAATTACAGAGATCGTTTTATCAGAGACTTGCTAGCTAGTTGCTTATGATGGCCTCCCATTTCTCACCCTCAGAATAGTAAGAATAGCTTTATATACTGCACCTTATACTAAATACTGAATGTGGTATCACAAGGCACTAATGTGGCAAAAAGAATCAAGCTTCTAAATATAGTCATAATCCTATTTTATCCATTAAATGAGAGTCTTAGCTCATGTTTTAATAGGAGAAGGTATTTCCTCACTATTGTAGGTAGCACTCCCTGGAATACAATTTTCTTAATGAGTGATCTCAAATGATTGATCATTAAATTCAATGAGTCAGGCTTAGAAAAATATAACTTCAAAATAATTATAGTGTTTCACATCTTAAAGCCTGTTTCTTCAAAAACCAAATCTGGAAGATATCCTGCATGAAAGTGAATATTAAACAGAAGCAATATCCTTCCATTTCACAAGGGAACTAATTTATGGAAAATCGAACAGTGAAATTTTAAAACAAAAGTGTTTCATCACATCTATAATAGAAAGAACCTCTTACGTCTTTAGGAAATAAACGTTATAATGTTGAAATGACTAAATCACTCCCTGACAAAAAGTCACTATCAATTTCTCGTTTCCTTTTCAACATCTAAGAAAGAAAGTAGCAAATTATGCATCGAAAGGTTTAAAAATATCATGTTGTTTTAAAAAAAGAATATATTTTTGAGATATGTTTGCTAAAGAATCATGTTAAAACCTTATGTGTTTTATCTCTAGGGAATGGAAATTAGAGCATAGTGGTGGATCTGACTAGCAAGTATGCACAATTGAAAAACATGAGGAGTTAGGGCTCATCCCCGAGCTGAGATTATTCATGAGTTTCAGCGAACATGTAGCGTCATCCCGATGTTTGGGAGATAAGAAAACGGATATATGTGTGAACTATCTCCCTCCTGAGCTGAGGCTCTGACCTTGTTCAAGGCATCTTAAGTACATAATGTAGAAAGGAAGCAGACTGGCATTCTTCCTCCTGCTAATCTGGCAGGAAGTGCCTGGACAGAAGTCAGAATGGCATCCACTCTTACTAGCTTCTTCCTCTAGCAGTTCAGTAATATGGCCAAGTTTTGTTGAGTATGCCATAATTCTCTTCTTAGTATTGTTGGTTAAGATTTTATCATTAACTCATAATAAACGGCGTTATTGTTTCCCATATCTAGATAAGGAAACTGCCGTTTTTGAAAGTTAAGGATCCAGAAACCCAATCAGCAGCAAAACTGTGATCTACACTCTGACGCCAGAGCCGGGGCCAAAAACATCACCTGTGCCTCTAAAATTTGCCTATGGTCATAAATCTCAGTAAATAAATCCATGTTGGATTTTTTACTTACTTGAGGAAAGTTTGTGTTACCAAAACTCTATAAGGAAATGTATGCGAATCCAGACTTATCTTTGCTCTTATTTTGTATTTATTCAAATAAAATGTATCAACCAAACATACAATGAAATCTGAAACAGGCACACACAAAAAAAAAAAAAAAAAGAAGGAAAAAATGTTAACCATGCAGAAAAAAATGACCTGTAATTAACAAGTCTTTATATCTGGAGTTTAGGTTTGAAATTTGTGCTAAGTATAACTCTGATGTGAATTTACACCCAGAATAGTTGGGGAATTTTGTTAACTGACATATTGTTTTTGTTCTGTAATGTCCATTATGGAGGGATCCACTTATTTGCTCCAGAAGTAAATACTTTCTGATGCACGGACTAGCAATATTCAAGGGTGCTTTGAGGAATATTTAGGTCAGCCTTAATGATGACATGGTAAAGCCTTCCAAGCTCTAATAAAGCTTCTGTTTAATTTATTTTCTACCACTGTAAGAGATGAAGGTATTGCCATCTTAAATGCAATTACACTGATTTATTTTCAATATTTCCATTAAGGCTTATTTAAACATCTTTTTTATTTTCCTTATAAATGTTTTTTGTGTATCGGTGGCAGCCTTCTTGTGTTGTTTATTTGAATAGGCTTTGTTTGAACCTATTAATGCCTCTGAAACATCACACAGTCAAGCTCTCTCACACACACACGCACACACACACACACGTCGGTTTGCCTGGTTCAATCCTTTTATTTTTTTCACATAAGCTTATTCACAACTTTTTTATGTGTTGAAATTAATGGCTTTTGAAAACACTCGTTATGGGTAGTGTCTTTTTCTATAATTAGTTTTCTTTTTTATCGCTTTAGTTTATCCATCCATGACTCTTATTTTATGAAAATAAATTAAACGGTTAGGTCCAGAAGTAGATGTTTTACATTACCATAAATATTTTTTATTATACTTAATTTGTAGTAGATGTTTTATTTCTTATCTTTATCACTGTAGTAACGATTCCTCTCATTAACCTATAAACCTTTACAGAAAATGGCTCTCTCTATACTCTGTTCTAGCTAAAGGCAAAAGTGTTTTCCAAACTCTTCATGAACATAAATAAGGCAAAGGAAAAAAAAAAGTATTTCTGACAGATTTTAAGTGAGTTTCAAATTACCACAGTAGATAAGTAAACTCTAACTTCATAATACCACCTGATCATGTACTACCTGAATAATACTGAAATGCCATCACAGGATGAGGTAAATATGTAACCAGATCCTAACTTATTACAAAACAATGATGTCATGGCAGTTGTTAGCACATTCTAGGCTCTGAATCCACCAATTTTCAATCCCCCTCACAATCAACCCTAACACGTACTAATTATAAACAAGAGATGCCCTGTCTATGGACCTGCCATAACTGCTGTTCAATAGATTCTATTGAAGACAATCAAAGATGACTGTTGTTTAAAGGCAATATCATAGATAGTTTTAGCTCAAAGACTGGAATTACTGCATGTCTCTGAATAACTTGGGAAGTTAAAGTTTAGAAAGGATTTTCTAATTTTCAAAAGAAAGATAATCGTAGTATCTAATTCATAGTATTTCTGTCACAGTTAAAATTGATAATAAATATATCTTGTCCCTTTGTGCAGATAGGAGGCAAGAACTTAGCATACATTGCTCATGACTCTATAGTTTTCCCTTTTAAATAATTTTATTAAGTAAAATTATGTGTTCTAATATGGCTTTTGATTTCTTGCTTTCTAATACTTTTTTGGGTTTTTTTTTTTTTACTAAATCATAGGTGTGTACATTAGTGCAATCAAAGGGTACAATGTGCTGGTTTCACATACAATCTGAAATATTGTCATCAAATTGTTTAACATAGCCTTCATGGAATTTTCCTAGTTATTGTATGAAGACATTTGTATTCTGCATTTAGTAAGTTTCACCTGTACCCTTCTAAGATGCACCATAGGTGTGGTCCCACCAATTACCCTCCCTCCACATCAACCTCTCTCCTCCCCTCCCCTCCCTTGCTCCTTT
>CAUYRH010147341.1:0-17557 GCA_963574655.1 Perodicticus potto | reverse complement strand
AAAAAAAAAAAAAATTAGAAATTTGAAAATTAGAGTGTTATCGCCACTTTTTCCAAATATATAAACGGTGTCTGTCAAGGGACTCACAGCATCCGTGGGAGACCATTCTTAGAACAACTGACAAGCAGTGTTAGTTCATTGATAGCAAAATAGAGTCAGAGGGTCAAAGACCCCAAATCAAAGAATTTTCCTGAGACCACTACTATGACCTCAAAACTCAATCAAGGAAAAAGCCAAATATATAAACAAATAATAAAATGTAATAATGCAACAATAGATGTTTGGATAGGATAAAGAAATAGCACAAAACACAGGGTGATTACCTCTGTGGACCTTAGAGGTATAAGGTGAGGGTTAGAAGAAAGATCCCTTGCAGATGATAATATATTTGACATGAACTTTCAAGATGAAGTATTTCAGCCAGGTGGGATTAACATGGTGGGGAGGGGAGTGAGTACACACATTCCCACACACACATTTGGGAGAAAGTGGGAAAGGAAGAGAATATTCCAGGGAAAAGGAAGAAAATATGCAAACATATTATGTGCTTGGAAAATTTTACAATGTGGGGGGAGAGCAAAATTTTATGCAGGAACACCAATAAAAGAGGTAAGAAAGGTAGGCATGGAACAAATTAATACTTTGTTATACTAAGAAATGATAGGCAATTTCCAGATGACTACAACCAAACAAGATAGGCAATGCTTATGTAAATACTAATTGGGGAAAAGGTGAGGGAGATGAGGAAAGAGTCTTGACATGCTGACTTGAAGCATCCACAGGTCATTCAGATAGACAAGTCCAGGAAGCCATGGTAATACAAGTTGAAACTGGAAGGAGAGATTAAGGTGAAAAACAAAGACTAGGGATAACCAGCATATAGATGGTGTCTAAGTAGTGGAAGTAGATGAGAAATGGTAGGAAAATATAAATTCATATTAAGCATAGCACTGTTTAAGAGGAAAAAAATCGTATTACTCAGTATCTGATCAATAATACATAGTAACTCAAAAAGTCCAATATTTTGAACTAACTTTCCACATAAAGGGAAAAATTTTAGTAGAGGCAAGGATAGTTAAAACAACGAAATGATTAATAAGCATCCAATGATTCACTGTATCTGCTACTGCCATTTTAGACAATAAGATAAAACTAATACTAAAGCTGTTTCATATACCTAGAGAAATCAAAATACCTAAGTTTAAAGAAAAATTAATAAAATACAGTATTTTAAAAAGTGTAACTCAAATAATTTACATAATCTAACAAGTTTCCTTTAAAAGACCAACCCAGGGCGGTGCCTGTAGCTCAAGGAGTAGGGTACCAGCTCTATATACCAAGGGTGGTGAGTTCAAGCCCAGCCCCAACCAAAACTGCAATAATAATAATAATGATAATAAATAAATAAAGATTAAAAAAAAGGAAGAAACTTGACATTTAAAAATAAATAAATAAAAAATAAAAGACCAATCCAAAACCCAGTGTGATTTTTACCATCCAATGCCAAAATTTTTTTGATTAAGAATTAACTAAATTATTTTCTTTTAAACTGGATAATTACTAATTGAAAGCACTATCCTGTTCTTAACAAGACAGCTTTTGTAAAGGCAATTTACTTTATAAATTCAAGTTGAAATAATATTCTGGCACCTCTCCCTCCTTTACTTTATGAAGAAAAAGAACTAAAATATAAATCCACACAAAACAAAGAATATTTGCATAATAGGAATAGCAATCCCACAATACCTATATTTTTGCTCAACAGAATGTTACATAAGGAACTTCCCTATGAAGAAAAGACATTATAGAAAGCAGGTATCCTTTATCTGAAGTGCATTGTTTTTTCTTTGTCCTGTTCTCCCTTTATGCACAATTATTCTTTCAAGTAATTTCACCCAGATATCTAAGTCAGCCCTTCAACATTACCATTTACTTCTACAGGCAAAGGCAATACAAAGAAGTGACTCTCGTCTGTCCACTATCAAGATAGCGAAACCACAGTGCCACTTGGGTTAATAATGCACAAGGTCAAGCAGAGGTTGACAGTCTTTGATCAAAGCAAGCTGGCTATTCTTACTGTCATTGACATATAGAACACCCAAGATGTGTTTATTTTCACCCTCCCTTGAGTGACCTCCTTTAGGTGGCATGAAAAGGATCCCACATTTCTATAAAACATTAACAGAAAGAGTTTTCTTATTTGATACTCTCATTAAAAGCAAATTTTATTTTTTTGAAACTTTTGATCTTTTTCATTTACTCAAGAACCTTTCAACTTAAAGGCCATACCGGTTAAATCAAGGCTGGGCAACTGACAAATGCGCAAGAGGAAACAGTACATATGCAACAGGCTGCCATCATATGACTTGAGGCTCATTAGCAATTTTTTTCTAAAGCGGTACAGGCAAGAACATTTAAGATTTCAAATTTAAAAGGCAACCAAAAGAAATCATTCTCCCCTCTATTTTTGCTACTTAAAACTCATACTCTTTTCTCAATCTGAATATCAATAAAACAAATACTATTAAACCTTAGGAAAAAATACTTAAAAAAAGAACAACAAGGAAAAAAAAAATTCAGGCCATGGTTGTCTGGTCACAAATTCACAATTCCCAGATCTTCATCAATGAGACTATATTAATAACATGAAAGACAATTAAGACCTTAGAGTTATCTTTCTTTACTCCTGTTAAAACAAGGTGGTCTCCTGTGTGTTGGCTCAATAGAGATAAAAATGAAGTGATAGATACGTAACTAAAAACAACTATTAATACTGAGAATACCTTGGAAGGAAAACGAAAGCTGATGATCAGAGATGATGACACTCAGTATGAGTGGTGAATTGAAGGAATCATGGGTAGGGAGTCAAGATTAGAAAAAATAGGTCCCAAAGATCTTTGAATTTGAGCATAAAGGATTAGGTGCAACAGAAGAAGAAAACATATACTATCAGCTCCTCCTTGAATTTACATTTCACCCTGCTCACAAAGAAAAAAAACAAAATACATGCAAGAGAGGAGGCCAAAGGACAGGCTGGAGTGGGGAGGGGGGGTGGAAGTACAAATGCATGGCATGACTTAACATGCATGCATAACAAAGTTTACAAACTGTTCATTTCTATATTTTTCTGTTAGGAAATGGTTGAGATCAAGTGGAAAAGAATCTCAATAAAACAATAATCTTATCACTGAAAGTCTTCAAAGGTATAGATGCCACTTGAATCTGATGTTTTCTTAATGTTAACTAGTATTGTGCCTTTTACAGGACTATATTTTTTCTGGAAACAAATCAAAGGTTAGTTCAAGTGCTAGCTTAATAAGATCTAGTTGTGATGATCAAAAGCCTTCAAGGCCATTAAAAAATACTTGATCATATATATTAATAATACTCTTTTAAAATTTTTGAAAATATTTTTCAGTCAAGTAGAACAGTACACAAAGGAAGCTGCTTGCTACCACGAGCTTTGTTAAAATGACAAATTTTTGTTATGTGTCATTGCTTTGAACCACGTTCACAGTGGTACGTGTGTGGGGGTGTGTGTGTGTATAACAAAATCCATTGACACAGTTATACTGGAGTTTTTATTTTATTTTTTTATTTTTTTTTTGGGAGACAGGGTCTCACTGTGTCACCCTCAATAGAGTACTGTGCATCACAGCTCACAGTAACCTCAAACTCTTGGGCTTAACCCATTCTCTTGCCTCAGCCTCCCAGGTAGCTGGGACTATAGGCACCCACCACAACGCCTAGATATTTTTTGGTTGTGGTTGTCACTGTTGCTTGGCAGGCCCGGGCTGGATTCAAACCCACCAGCTCTGGTGTATGCGGTTGGCACCCTAGCCATTGAGCTACAGGCACTGACCCTATATGGGAGTTTTTAAATAAACTTTTAGAAACAGTCTAGACGTATGCCTATTAATTACATTATAAAATTGATAATCATAGAAACTATATTCTCTATCTTATTTACCCTTCCTATAAAGGAAAAAAACACAAAAATGAACAGCATCTAATGAACACCATTCTCTACTCTAGTTTAATTCTTTCTGCTCCTAAATGTGACCCTAACTCTTCTCCTTCCCTTGCCTCCTGCCATAGCGCGGGTAAAAACTCCTATGCTCTTTTTCCATTCTGAGTTAAGGATCCTATCATATTCAACTATCACTTCCATGCAAACAATATTACATTTGTATTTCATGTGTCAACCTGTTTGTTATCTGTGTCAATTCTACATCTGTTCATCAGCCATCTTTATCGGGGAAGCACAGTAACGGAACAGTTAAGCATACAAACTCTATCTAGCCAGACTACCTAGGTAAAATTTCATCCCACCATTTATGAACTGAACAGCCTTGGAAAACTTCATCTGTAAAAAAGATGTTGCTCTGCTACTAAAACAGGAATAAAAATGGAATCTGCAACTCATAGATAGGCTGCAAGAATCAAGCTAGATAATACCCAACTCATGTAAAGAACTTAGAACAGTACCTGCCACATTGAAGACACTCAATAAAGCTCAAGTATATTCATTACCTTATTAAAATATTTAGTTATAATGTCAAATACGACACATTCAAAACCATAACATGTCACCTCTCAAATTGAACTTCCTCTCTGGAATTCCTTACTTCATTGTAGCCAGAGACTTTGGAGTCATCTGCAACAACATTGAATGTGTAAAGAATTCTTCCTTCCAACTTGGAATGCCTGCATTTTATTTTTTAATTATTATATTTTATTTTTTAAAGAGAGGGACTCGCTCTGTTACCCAGGCTTAAGTGTAGTGGAATGATCTTAGCTCGCTGCACCTTCTACTTCCAGAGCTTTGGTGATCATCCTGCCTCAGCCTACTGAGTAGCTAGGACTAAAGGCATTTGCCACCACAACTGGATAACTTTTTAATTTTTTGTAGAGATGGGTGTCTCACTGTGTTGCCCTGGCTGTGAATACCACCACTTTAGAGCAACCATCTGAATGTAAACTACTGCATCCTAACTGGACTCCTGTTCTACCTTCTTCCTTACATACAACTATCCTTCATGCTAATGCTACAATTATTCCTCTGAGACCATTGGAGCAAATACTGTTCGAAAATAAAAATGTTTTAAAGTTTACCATTTACAATGGTATAAAGATATAAAAATACTTACTGCACAGGTAAAAGAGGAAAAGGATAGATTACTTTTGTTAATGATACTAGAATAGTTCAAAATGTCAGAGTAGACCAAAATACCTCAATTCATGAGTTAGAAAACTCAAAACTGGGAAGATTCAATTATCCTCACAGTCATCAAAAGATCTGATATAATCACAATCAAAAATATAATGGTATTCTTTGTTGAGCTTAAAAACTGATAGCAAGTTTATATAGAAAGGCAGTGAAAGAGCCAAGGCACAAGACACTTGTAAAGAAAAACTAAAAGCTAGTAGGCACTATCAAATATCTCTACTTAATATAAATCTGTACTGCTTATGACTGTAGAACAAGAATAAAGAAATACATCAATGGAATGAGACAGAGAATGCAGGAACAGACCCAAACATCTATGGACACTCAACATGAAACAATGAAAGTGGGGGTAATGTACAGATAAAAGGAGAAAGAATATATTAAAAAAAACAATGAATGATAACAAAACAATTCAATATTGACACAGAAAAGCATAAAATAAAATTGGACCACTTGCTGGTACCAGACACATACAAAAAACAATGACAGATGGATTATAGACCTAAGTGTAAAAGGTTAAAGCCATAAAACTTTTAGAAGAATATACAGAAGAGTATCTTAAGAGCCTCAGGGTAAGGAAAGATCTCTAAACAGTTAGAACACAGACCAAAAGGCAGGGATTGATAAATTTAAACTAGTATTTCTCTTCATCAAACTACATCATTAAAGAAAGTTACAAGATAAGCCACAATTGAGAAAAGATATGTTTATCAGGTATAATACTTACCAATTAGGACACATAAGATTTATACCTACTATTTGTAGGTATATACAAATAGTACATACTTTTATGTATTTCAAAAAAGAAAACATCAAAATGAACAAAAGACCTGGAAAACCATTTTACAAGAAAAAACAACCCAAATGGCCAGTAGACATATAAAAAGATGTTCAATCTCATTCATAAACCATGGAAATGCAAATATAAACCATTAACGAGATATCCTAATCACTAATAAACATGCAAAAATTTAAGTCTGTATTGATTAAGTATTGGTGAGAATATAGAATAACAAACACAAATATACATTACTGGCAGGAATGAACTCTGGTACATCCACTTGTGAAAAACAGATTAGCACTGCCTACTAAAGTTTGAATGAGTACACATCTGTGACCCAAATTCAACTTGTTGGTGCACATACTAAAATAATTCTTCCACATATGTACCAGAAAACTCGTTTAAATATTCATAGCAGCCGTGTTCATAAAAGCAAAACACTAGAAAAACCTCAAAGCTCTATCAATAATACAATGGATAAATTATGGCAAATTTTATGAATGGCCAGAGTTATTTTACATCCATCAACATGAATAAATGTAAAAGTAAAATGCTGAGGAAAGGAAGTAAATCTCAGAAGAACATAAACAGTATAAGTCCAATAAACAGAGTTCAAAATAGTTGTAAATGTTATAAAATGTTGTTTAAAGATACACTTACAAATGATAAATTCACTAATAAGAGCAAAGGAACAACTTACAAAAATCAAGAAAAAGGTTACTCCTTGGTAGCTATGATTGAAAAAGGGACACACAGTAGTTTCTATGATCTGACAATGTTGTATTTCTTCCTTGGGGTGATAGAGACATAGATGTTAAGTTTATTATTATTATTTAACTGTACATGCTTTATAAACTCTTATGTATGCATAATATATTTCACCAGAAAACCAATAAGGGGGGAGGGTACTGAATATGAAAGTAATGTTAAGAAGTGGAGAATTTTTGGACCTGGCTGATAAGTCAAGAACAAAAAAAGAGCAATACATAACAGAGGTACATGGGGCTGATTAGACCTGGGCATGTTTAAATACCAATGAAAAAGGACCAAATTGGGTTGGAAAGGTTAAAAATATAGAATGAAGAGATAATTTACAGAAAGAAGTTTCTGCAAAAGGAGGTGGAATAAGATTTAAAGCATCTATGAAGAAAAGGATACTTCTTCCTCTTTAACGAGGGAACAAAGCAAGAAGACTTATATGCCCACCTTCCCTAACAAGATGTATTCTCTTGAAGGTCAGGCATTATGACACCTAGAACAGTGCTAACAGGCAGGAAAGAGAGGCAAGGGCAGTGTCAGGCAATTTCACAAAGTACATCCTGGATTCTCTGAGAAAAGCCCATAGTTAATACTTAACAAATATTCAGATCACCTATAGCTAACATTACAAATACTCAAATCACCTGTTTAAAAAGTCCACATTAGAGCCAGGCACAGTGGCTCACACCTATAATCACAGCATTCTGGGAAGCCAAGGACAGTGGATCTCCTGAGCTCAGGAATTCAAGACTAGCCTGAGCCAGGGTAAAAACCCATCTCTATTAAAAATAAGAAAACCTAAAAACTAGCCAGGCATTGTGTCAAGTGCCTATAATACTAGCTACTCAGGAGATTGAGGCAAGAGGATTGCTTGAGTCCAGGAGTTTGAGGTTGCTGTGAGCTATGATGCCACAGCATTCTACTTAGGCCATCAAAGAGAGACTCAGTCTCAAAAAAAAAAAGAAAGAAAGAAAGAACGAAAGAAAAAGAAAGAAAGAAAGAAAAGAAAAAGTCCATATTAAAATATTCTTTATCAGATAAATTTAAAACACAATAACCTTAAAAGTCCAATTCATATTTTTTATTATACTAAACATTTATATTGACATTAGGAATCTTTTAAAAACAAATTTTAAAATCAAAATTTCTTTGATTTTATAATATAAAATAGAAAACAATCAACTTTTACTTACTTAATTGAGTTTCTAAAGTGGTCTTCTGCTGGGTTTTTTACAGTGCAACTGTTCAGGAGCCATAAATCTGCATCTGATGCATTTTCTATGAACAAAATGAATACAAAGAAAGAAAAATAAGTAGCACATTTAATAATTCAAAACTATTCAAGTGCTTATTCAGATGGCACTGGGATTTCTAGGGGAAGGGAAAGAAAAGCAATGAGTAAAGTTATGTAAACAGGCAAATACAATATGGTAGGCAATTGCTATCATACAGAAATAATTCTGCGCAATATTACAAATATGTTCAACCCAGGCTCCATTTTTTCACTTCAAGTGTAATCAGGACAAGCATTTTCTTCCTTTATACTAAATCCTTGAGAGTATCATTTAATAACTTTCAAAAACTAAAGTGAAATTGGCCCCCATCTTACATCTGAATATAAAATCAACTTCCCCCTTTGAACTATTTGTTCAGATTTGTCAGGCACAGTAATTGGCATACACTGACTATTCTTCAACTTGAGAAGTTACTAAAAATTATCTGGGCACCATAGCTCAGTAGGTAGAGTGCTAACGCTTCCAAGCGAGTGTTTGGCAACAGGTGGGGAGATCAGAGGTGGTGAATTTGAACCTCACCTGGGCCTAAGGAAAAAAAAAAAAAAAAAAACAAGAAAAAGAGACAAGTTATTAAAATATAACTCATTGTAACCTAATCACTTGTACCCTCATATTAATCTGAAATTAAAAAAAAAACATATATATCCGTGTAGATATATGTGTGTGCGTATGTGTGTGTGTATATATATATATATATATATATATATAAAACTTACCTGCATTGAAAATTAATGATTTACCTCAAAGTCAGTCATTTATTCCTATCACCAATTTGGTTAATTAATTAAACTATAATAAAGTCATGGGCAATGGCAACAAATAATCCAAACCTATTGTAAAATTATTAAAAAGACTTTATGAATCTCTGACATGCTTGATGCTATTATACCTCCCTTTTGGTCATTTTAGCTGCCTAAAATGACCTTACACATTAAAATAGGACTACCACAAAGAAAGGGAAATGGCAGCCCCTTCAACAGCATCTCAGTAAGACAGGAAGCTAAGGTCAAATAAAGTTAACAACTAAGAAGAGGGAAAGAGCAAGACGGTGGACTAGAAACATGTCCTTAATAGTCACTCATGCAAGCCCGGGGAAAGAAAACTCCAACCACCTCTGCTGGGGAAACCCACCCGGGAACATCACTCAGGGGGGACAGTGAAGAAGTGGAGCCAATGAGGAGGTCTGGAGCTGAGGGAGCCAGCACAGAAGACAAGTGCTTGGAAGGAGGTGGAGACCAGCCGGCCAACCCACCCAGAGGACTAGGAACAGGAAAAAGGCTGTCCTTGCAGTTTTTTGATTTGCAGCTAAACCTGCTCACTGGCGTGGCCTTGGAAGACTTAAATGAGTGGGTGGACTCGAACAGTGTCCAGCAGCCAGGAGTGAATACTGGGTGGGGTGGATCTCTCATCAGCTTGGCTGCTAGCTGGGTGCTGCCACTGTGGGAAGGCTGTGTGGGAGCAACGGTCCACAGGGTCCCAGTGCATGGATGGCTCTAGCGTGC
Organism: Perodicticus potto; assembly: GCA_963574655.1. Classification (NCBI taxonomy): domain Eukaryota; kingdom Metazoa; phylum Chordata; class Mammalia; order Primates; family Lorisidae; genus Perodicticus; species Perodicticus potto. The sequence goes on along the minus strand of CAUYRH010147341.1, from coordinate 7,990 downwards.
CTGATGAGCTCCAGCAGCCACCCCTGCACCTCAGACAACTGTTTCAGAGGACACCGTGACACATGCCTCCTACAGAATGGGGTAAGAGCTTCAGGACCCTAATCCAGTAGGGACTGAACGTGGATGAAAACAACCAGGTCATGACTGAGAACAACTAAGTCAGAAAAATAGGACAAGATCTCCTCGGCAGCTAGGGAGTGGGTTCTCAACCAACATGTGTATTCTCCATCTCCTAACACCAAAGCACCAACTGGTATCCAGGAAATATATTGCAATATAATACACATACACACGCATATGTTTGGTTGCATTTTTATTATTTCATTTTTACTTTCTTCAATAGCAAGAGCTCCTCCATTTTTGTTACAGTTTTTCAGCCCCTTTTATTCTCTGTTTCTTTTTTTTTTTTTTTCAAGACAGACTCTCACTTTGTCACCCTTGGTAGAGTGCAGTGGTGTCATAGCTCACAGCAACCTCAAATTCCTGGTCTTAAACAATTCTCTTGCCTCAGCCACCCAGGTAACTGGGACTACAGGTGCCCACCACAATGCCCAGCTATTTTTAGAGACAAGATTTCACTCTGGCTCAGGCTGGTCTCAAACCCATGAACTCAGGTGATCCACCCACTTTGGCATTCCAAGTGGTGAGATTACAGGAATTCTCTGTTTCTTATTTCTCTCCTTTTTTCTCCCTTTTGGTAGAGATTTTTCTATTTTTCTCATCATTCCCACATAAATTTCTCATAAATAGCTAAGATATGCTTTGTTTTCTTTACCTAATATAATTGTATTTTTAATTTTCTTTCTCTACAATTGACCTCCAAGAACAGATCCATCAGGGTGACAGTGAAGTTTCAGCTGAGACTTTCCAAGCAGGAAGGAACAATTTTCAGCCCAAAATTCTGTATCCTACTAAGCTAAGCTTCAAAACTGATGGAGAAATCAAAGCTTTTACTGATATGCAAACACTGAGCAAATTCTCCAAGACCAACTCAGTAGGAAATACTTACACCTTTTCTCTATACTAACCATCACAATGGACCACCAGCAAAGTAAACACCCAGAAACTAAAGGACAAAAGCTAGCTTCCACAATGGCACAAAGGATTAAACTAAACAATGGACTTTCACAAAATAAGATGAAGAGAACTCCACCACACTCACCAATGCTCTCAGTAAATGTTAATGGCTTGAAATCCCCACTGAAGAGGCATAGGCCTACTGACTGGATGAAAAAGCATAAGCCATCCACATGCTGTCTACAGGAAACACACCTAACCTTGAAGAACAAAGCTAGACTCAGGGTAAAGGGATGGAAAACAACATTTCAGGCAAATGGAAATAAGAAGAAAGGATGTGTCACAGTCTTATTTTCAAATACACGTGGATTTAAAAGAAACTACAATCAAGAAAGACTAAGATGGTCCCTTTGTTCTGGTCAAAGGATCAATACACCAAGAGGACATTTTAATTCCAAATATATATGCACCCAACTTAAATGCTCCCAGATTTATGAAACAGATCTCAATTGGTCTAAATAGTGATATCCTATAACACCATAACATTTAACATCCCTCTGGTTGAACTGGACAGATCCTCTAAATAGAAACTAAACATAGAAACAAGAAACTTAAATGTGACTCTAGAACTAATAGGCTTAACGGATATATACAGAACACACCATCCCAAAGCTAAGGAATATACATTCTTCTCAACAGCTCATAGAACATACTCCAAAAGAGATCACATCCCAGGATACAAATCAATCCTCAACAAAATTAAAAGAATGAAATCTTCTCAGACCACAAGGCAATAAAGGCAGAACTCAACTCCAACAAAAATTTTTATCCCCACATAAAGGCAAGGAAATTACAGAACTTTATGCTAAAGGACACTTGGGTCAATGAAAAGATAAAGGAAGAAATTGTTAAATTCCTCAAACATGACAACAATGAAACTACAAGTTACCAAATCCTTTGGGATATTGCAAAAGCAGTTCTAAGAGGGAAATTTATCACATTAGATGTCTACACCCGAAAAACAGACAGAGAAAATAACAACAACCTAATGAATCATTTTAGGAAATGGAAAAAGAAGAACAATCTAATCCCAAACCTAGCAGAATAAAACAAATAAAAAGTTATAGTAAGCTAAGGTTAACTTATTATTGAGAAAGAATTTTTTTTATATAAATTGAGTATAGCCTAAGTGTACAGTGTTTATAAAGTTCTTAGCACTGTACAATAATATCCTAGGCCTTCACATTCACTTACCACTCACTGACTCACCTACAGCAACTTCCAGACCTGCAAGCTCCATTCATGGTAAGTGCCCTATATAGGTATAGCATTCTTTTAATCTTACATACCATATTTTATTGTAACTTTCTATGTTTAGATAAATTTAGGCACACAAATACCACTATTACAACTGCCTACAGTTAAGTACAGTAACTTGCAGTATAAGTTTGTACCCTTGGATCAATAAAGCCTAGGCAAGTCGCATAATAGATAATAAATATACGTGTATGTAAATATATGCTATAATGATCACATAATGATAAAATCACCAAATACATTTTCCAGCAGGTATTACCATCATTAAGTGATGCATGACTGTACACTTGATGATCCAGAACTTCAGTCAACAAAAATTCTGTGACTATGCCAAAGTATCTAGAAAATTACATAAGCTTTTAGAAAACCATCTCTTCTCCAATGAACACAAGACAATCTTAATTATTTCTGAACAATTTTGTGTATCTTATTTATCAAAAGATACTTCTACTTAGAGGCACCAGTCAGTCAGTTAATAATACAATGAGGACTTATGTTGTGTGCTAGGCTCTACTCTAAATTCTGGGGATATGGCATACTCTGAAGATACCATGCAGAGAACTCAGATAGATTACATATGAGACATGCAAGAAGGAATCACATAGGATTCCTACCAACATGAAAAGAATTCTGGCCTGAGCAAAACAGATTTGGGAAATAGTGAATCAACAGTGTTGTTCTGGCATTTCTATTAAATATCCAGCTAGAAATATTTATCAGCCATTTGTATATATGAAACTGAAGTTCAAGGGATTCTTTCAAGCTGAAGACATAAGTGAGAGAATCACCATCCTACAGAAGGTGGTAGATAATACTCTTTTTTCTTATCTCAAAAGATAATTAGAAGTTATAGGCATATAAGAGCTCATCTAATGGAAGAGAAGAGGGGAGAAGGAGGGGGAAGAAGGGGTGGGGGGTGGGAGGTGGGAGGAGAGAGCAGAAAGGTGGGAGAAGAGAGGAGATAGGAGGGAGGAGAGAGAAAGGAGGAGAAAGGTGAGGAGAGAGGAGGGAGAAGGGAGGTGGGAGAAGGGGGGGAGAGGAGGGAGAAGAGAGGAGAGAGAAAGGAGGTGAAAGGAGACAGGAGAGAGAAGAGCAAATAATAAGTTATGTTGAATGCTAGGAGCTCAAGAATGATAATATGTATAAATGTTAACAGTATTAAGAAAATGATAATACTCCATACTTTTTTTTCTTTTCTCAATTTTAGAGTATTTGCTTTCTCTGTACCAACCAACATCACCCAGCAGAGACCCTTTTTATTAAGTAATACAGATAATAAATTCACTACAAAGGTGAGAAAGAAAACCGTACATGGCTATTTGTCAATAAAGAATACTGATTTCACATCATTTACTCCCGTGTAAACACATTTTGTAGCTTCTAAGATGTCATCACATCAGAAACACTATCAACAGCCCTTCCAGAGGGGTGAGACATTACATTCATGTTCGTATTGATTTTAAAATACATTCCAATCTCAAACATTAATTGGAGGGAGTAAAGGTGGAACAAATAAAATAAATGTACAAACACTACCACTGTTGGATGTTTTGGTTATTGGAGTAAATACCTTAAAGAAGGTTAACACTTGGTCTTGCCTTACTCAGAACATTCATGCCAGATTCTCTAGTATCTTGGAAAGAGAAGTAATATTAGAGAAGAACCGTTAGGGAAAGAAAGACTAAGGAAATGGCCAGGAACGAACAAGGAAAGGAAAAGCAGTAAGCAGGCACCACACCTGAAGGCACAGACTTGGACATAACCGAAGAAAGAATTCCACCTACTTTGAGATTTGGCCTAGAGCATGATAACCCCTTCTATGCAGCCACACATAAGCCAAGTGTTGCCGGTGCCAGTCAGGAAGGCTGCAAACTTCAGGCTAGCCAGCCAGACTTCAGACTTCAATATTTGATTACTTTAAAGTCTTTTGCTATTACAAATAGTGCTGCTATGAGTAGCATTCTGTGTATATCATTCTTGTTTTTCCCAATTTGCCTTTGAAATCAAGTCCAAAAGGGTAGAGGATTACTGAGTCAGAGAACAAATTCATATGAAATTCCATTACATAGCACCAAATAGCCCTCCATAAGGGGTGTGCTACTTTGCATTCCTATGAGCAAGACATGTGAGTGCTATTTACCCACAGCCCTCCCACAGAGTGTGCTGTCCAATCTTTGGACTTTGCCAGTCTGGTGAGAAAACAGGATTCCAGTAAGGGGTTAACGTGCATTTCTCTAATTATGAATGAGTTGAGCACTTTTTATAATGTTTAAGGGTTGTTTTAGTCATTTTCTATTTTTCATCTGTTCCTATTTTTTGCCATTTTTCTGTCAGGCTAATAATCATTTTCATAACAAGTTTTAATTTACTTATATACACATACCACAGTAGTTCTTAATTTTGTACAATGAGAGAAGCCTCAACATTTTCCCCTAGTTTGTCATTTTACTTTCTTATAGCTTCTTCATACATTCTTATGTATACTTCTTCATATATTTTTATTTCTAGGATATCAAATGTATCAACTTCATCTTTCATTGTGCATGATTTTGAGTCACAATGAAAACATGTCTTCTACTCTCAAATTACTAAGGAATTCACCTATGTTCTCTTCTAATACACATACAGTTTTGCATTTAGATCTCTGATCCATTAGAAATTTATCCTGACATACATTATCACTTAATATTTTAAACACAAAATGATATCACTTAGTATTTTAAACAAAAAATGAAATAAGATCTTATATTTTCCTATCAAACTGGAAAATAATAAGAAGGATGATACTACCTAGCACAAGCAAAGCAAAGCAAGCCAAGAAATGGGGAAACTGGCAACCCTTGTCCTCTGCAGATGGCAGTCTACATGGATAAAACTCTTGGGAAGACCAGATGGGAACAGCTATCAAGCATTTAAATGTACATCAGAAGTTTTCCCCCACGTGCTTGGAGGGTATTTGTATCACATACCCATACATACGTATGTACATCCTGGACATGTATACACATATATACAAATATTCTCATTGGAGATCATTAACAAGGCAAAAAACAGACAGCTTACATTATATGGAGATAATGTCCAATGTCCATTATATGGAGATTGACTAAATAAATGATGGCACTGCAGCAGAAATATCATGCACCAGTTCAGAATACTCTCTAAATGCTAATTTATACCAATCCTTGTTATATCATCTGGTGAAACAAAGCAAGGTAAAAAGAATATGTCTAATATCTCATTTGTATTTTATAAAGGAAAAAGAAAAACAGGAAATTCCCTTCTGAATAAAGAAAATTTACAGAAGCATACATACACAATTATTTGAGATGTGTGTCCCTTGAATGTAAGATGAAGTTTCTGTTGTCCTCCAATACACTATTCAGGTCCATCTTTTGCATTCTTTCTATTTTTTAAAAAACTTCCAAGGACATTACTTATATAATGTTTTAAAGTTTAATCCTGAGACGAGACACATGAATATTTAATTTACATCCATCTGTAATGTTTGAGTTTTTAAAAGAATGCATTACTTTTTTTTTCTTTTTATAAACTAACAAAGCCTTTAAATTTTTTTTAAATTTTTTAAATTTTCTATTTCCATACAGCTTAGAATCAAAAATTTCCTTTCATTTTCAGGTGAAAACCAACTTTTCCTGCTGTGTTCCATCAGGAAAAGAGTGATTTGCTATACATTTTCAAAGGAACATTTCTCCTCCCTGCTAAGAGCTTTTGTGTTCACTGAACCAACAAAGAAATAAATTATTATTTGTTTTAATCAAAACACATTTACTTTCCAAACTATTTTTTTATATACACGAGAAGTTATTTTTAAATCTGGAATACTAAAAATATGATGAGTAATAACAATAGCTAACGTACTGAGTATATATTACATGTCCAGCACTGAGCCACACGTGTCACATTCATTTCGGTGTGTAATCTTAATTTTACAGAGGAGGAATCTGAGGCATAGAAAAGAAAAGCAACTTGCCTAAAATCACACAGTAAGAGGATGAGCCAGGATGAGAAATCCAGACACACTGACTCCAGAGATGGTGAATTAAAAGAAATTAGAATGCCTCATTAGTGGTTCTTTGCCTCTTGAGCAAAAATAATGCAGACAACATCTAAAAACCAAAAGTATTACATGGCTTTGAGGTTCCTCATGATGTTTCTAAGACGACTAATAATCAGGCTGCAAAAGCAGCTACTTTGCTATTTTCAAAATTTCTAAGATTTTGAACTAGTCAGCTGTCGGCCTTCTGTAATCCCTGGAACACATGGAAATAAAGGGAGAATTAATAATGAATGCAGGATTATTACCCCAAAGCACAGGCAGACTCACACAACCACCAATCTTCCCTTTCCCCTGCAGGCTTCTGCATAATGGTGGCATTATAGAAGAGACAGCATGGTTCACATCAACACTACTCAGGAGAAAAAACATTTATCTTACACAATTGTTCCATTTGAAAGTCAACCAGAGGAGCAACATAAAACAATAAAAGGAGTCTATTCATAGATGTAAGGAGGGTATGTGGGTTGATGCAAATAAAAGTTTACTAAGAACAAAACAAAGAGAGAAAGAAGTTTGACTGTTTTAGACCCAAAAGCATTTTTTGAGAGTTTCTTTACCACAGAACTCTGAAAGACAAGTCGAGTCCAACAGTTTAAATGTGCATCATCTTTAATCATACTATTATATAACACAACCATGGATGCCTACTAAAAACTTCAAGAATAGATATACTTTAATAGGAGAATTTTTTACTGTTGTTGAGGATTCATTGAGGATACACGCAACCAGGTTACACTGATTGCTTTCGTTAGATAAGGACCCTCTTATATTTGTGTCCCATCCCCAAAAGGTGTGCCACATCCCTTGTCCCTCAACCTCCTCCTTCCTTCTCTTTCTCACCTCTCCCCATCCCCCACCTTCCACTGTGTACTGGGACCTTAATTGTCCTCATACCAGAATTGAGTACATAGGATTTTTGGTTTTTTTTCTTTTTTATTAAATCATAGTTGTGTACATTAATGCAACCATGGGGTGGGTACAATGTGCTGTTTTCATATACAATGTGAAATATTTTCCTCAAACTGGTTAACATAGCATTCATGGCATTTTCTTAGTTATTGTGTTAAGACATTTATATTCTGCATTTAGTAGGTTTCATCTGTACCCTTCTAAGATGCACAGTGTGATCCTACCATTTACCCTCCCGCCACCCCTTCCCACCTCCCCTCCCTTGCCCCTTTCCCCATATTCTTATACTATAATTGGGTTACAGCCTTCATATGAAAGCTATAGATAAGTTTCATAGTAGGGCTGAGTACACTGGATACTTTTTCTCCCATTCTTGAGATACTTTGCTAAAAAGAATATGTTCCAGCTCCAACCATGTAAACATGAAAGAGGTAAAGTCTCCATCTTTCTTTAAGGCTGCACAATATTCCATGTTGTACATATACTACAACTTATTAATCCATTCATGGGTGGATGGGCACTTGAGCTTCTTCCATGACTTAGCAATTATGAATTGGGCTGCAATAAACATTCTGGTACATATACCTTTGTTATAATGTGATTTTTGGTCTTCTGGATATATACCTAGTAGAGGAATTGTAGGATTGAATGGCAGGTCTATTTTTA
>CAUYRH010147332.1:0-15802 GCA_963574655.1 Perodicticus potto | reverse complement strand
CTAATTGTTACCACACTGTTTTTTGAAGACTGTCTTTTTCTACTGAATTGCCTTTGTAACTTTGTTGAAAATCATCTGACCATATTTATATAGGTGTATTTCTACTTTTTATATTTTGTTCCATTGTGGTCTCTTTATGCTCAACTATAAAGCAATAACATAATGTCTTGATTACTGTAAATCTGTAATTCTTTAAGTCACATAGGGTAATTTCTTCAAGTTAATTCTTCTCATAGTTGTCTTAGGTATTACAGGTCCTTTCCATTTTCATATGAATGTTAGAATCAGTTTGTCAATTTAAAAGAAATGCCTGCTAATCAGCCTGCTGCTGATTAGAATTGGGATTGCCTTGATTTTACAGATTAATTTGGAGAAAACTGATATCTTAACAATACTCAAGGTGTTGTAATTTCCTCTATGCATTTATACTTTCTTCATCTTTTAAGGGCTTAATTTTTTATTTTATTATTTTTTTTTTTTTAGTGAGAGTTTTTAGTTTTTGACATACAGGTCTTATAAATTTTTGTCAGATTAGTCCCTATTTCATTATTTTGATCATATTGCAGATTATATGATTTTGTTTCAACTTCAGGATGCTCTTTGCTAGTACATATAAATGCAATTAATATTTTTAAATCAATCTTGTACCATGCAACATTGTTAAACTATTTGTTGGTTCTACTAGCTTTTTTGTAGATTTAATCAGATTTTCTACATAGTTTATCTTCTCATCTTCAAAAGGAAACAGGTTTTCTTCTTTTTTTCCAATCTGGATTATTTGTTTGTTCGATTTTTCTTTGCCTTTTTACCTTGGCTAGAACCTCTGGGATGACATTGACTAGAAATCCATAGTGGGTATTCAGTCTTTCACCATTAAGTATGTTTTAGCTGTTAGGTGCTTTGTAGATGTTCTTTACTAGGGTAGGGAAGTTCCTTCTATCCCTAGGTTGCTGAGTCTTTTGATCGGGAAAAGACTGGATTTTTTCAAGGCTTTTTCTATAAGAATTGAGATATTAATATCATTTTTTTAAAAAAATCTATTAATATGGTGGATTACATTGGTTAATTTTTTAATGTTAGCCCAACTGTGCATTCTCGAGATAAATCACACTTGGTCATGATGTATTATCTTCTCACTATATCGTTAGATTTAATTTGCTAAACTATAGTTTAGAATTTTTATACCTATGTTCATGAGAGATATTGATCTAGAGTTTCTCCATATTTAATGTGACGTTTGTGGAATTAGTTGAGAAGTATTTTCTTTGCTCCAGTTTTTGGAATACTGTAGAATGGGCATTATTTTTTGCCTAAAAATTTAGTTGAAGTCATCAGGGAAGCTATCTGGACCAAAAGTTTTTTCTTTGAGATAGCTTTTAAATTACAAAGTTAACTTCTCCATAAGATGTAAGACTATTCTGGTTATCTATTTCTTCTTCAGTCAGCTTTGTTAGTTTTTATCTTTTCAAGGAATGTATGTTGTTTAACTCATGGCTAAGGATTCTACATAATATTTCCTTATTAGCCTTTTCATATTTATAGAATTTGTAGTGATAACACACATTCATAATAGATATTGGTAATTTGTGCATTCTTTTTTCTGTCCCCTCATCTATTGACTAGAGGTTTATCTATTTTCTTGATCTTTTTAAAGAACAAGATTTTGTTTTTATTTATTTTCTCTGTTTTTTCTGTTGTGTATTTCTTTGATTTTCTTTGATTTTCCTTTTTTTCTACTTACTTTGGATTTAATTTATTTTTCTTTTTCTAGTTTTTTAAGGTAAAAGTAGAGACAATTCTTCCTATTAATATAGTTGGTTAATACTACAAATTTCTTTCTAAATGCTGCTTTATCTACAACCCACAAATTCTGAGTGTTGTATTTTCATTTTTATACAGTTTAAAACACTTTAGTGTTATTTGGAATTGTGGTATATATTTTGCAAATACTTGAGAATTTTCTTGTAGATCTTTTTGTTATTGATTTGTAATTTAATTCCACTGTTGTGTAACAGTGGTGGAACAGAACTCTGTATAACCTGAATCCTTTTAAATTTATGAGGCTTACTTTATGACCTATAGCTGGAACTGTTTTAAAAAATACTCTACATGCATTTGAAAAAAATACTGTTGTTCTATGGGAATTTTACATAAATGTCAATTAAGGCAAGTTTTATGATAGTATATTTAATCATCTACATTCCTATTGATTTTCTGTTTATTTATATCAGTTATCAGAGTAGGGTGTTGAAATCTTTGACTATAATTTGTCTATTTGTTTTTTACAGTTCTATCAGTTTTTTCTATATATACTGTTTTGGTTTTTGATTTTGCCAGAATTTTTCTGTTGCTTTCTCCTCATGTGTGTTTTATTCTCATTCACTTCCTTCTCCTATTTTTCGTTCTCACTGCCTCCTTTTCTTTTGAATTACCTTATCTCAGAGCTTAGGTGCTAAAGTACCCTCTTGATATAAGGCTAAAAGGAATAGGATGGTAAAGAGCAAGCAGGGAGAAAGAGAAAAAAAAAGGAGGAGCGAAAGTATAGAATTGGAGAAAAGGAGAAAAGAAGTACAAAAAGACAGCAACAGGAAAAGTGGTGTTGGACAGGGTGCTGTGGCCACACTCCAACTCCAGCACTTGGGGAGGGGACGGGCTGATCAGGAATCTCCTCACCAGCCTTGGTAAAAAAGCAAGACCTCACCTCCGCCAAATATAGAGAGAGAAAGAAAAGAAAAAACAAATGAAAAGAAAAATTCAGCAGTATGTCGCAGTGGTCACCTGCCAATACTATCTTTCCAAAATCCAAAGCTAGAAGGACACACTGGACTATGAGCTTGTGACTTCTTGAGTCAGACCCTTGCTGTGACCTCTAGCACTCAGAGACAAGGAAAGCAAAAAAAAGAAATGAGAATAGATAAAGAAAATTAAACATATAATTATATAAGATAAAGGAAAAAGGAGTATCTTAGCTGTCATATAAAAAATTTATGTGGGAAAGATGAGAAAAGTATAAAAATATATGCCAAAAGAGAAAAGAAATAAGAAAGAAAGGGTAAAAAGGGGGTGAAAACTGTAACAAAAATGAGGGAGCCCTTGCTATTAAAGAAAGTAACAATGAAAAAATCAAAATATAACCAACCAAACAAAAGCAAAACAAACAAAAACAGTAACAACCACAACAATGAAAAAGAGAAATGGGGGAAAAATATGTATAACTACATATAAATATGTATAATAAAAAATATGTGTATGTATAAAAAATATATATGTATGTGTGTATATATGTGTATTATATATAGATATAGATGAATATACATATGTATATACATATATATAGCAATATATTGCCTGGACACCAGGTGGCACTGTAGTATTAGGAGACGGAGAAAATACCTCTGGTTTTGTTGTGAACAATGAGTACTGGAAACCAGTCTCTAGTTGCTAAGGAGTTCGGGTCCTGTCTTCTTGACTTAGTTGCCCTCAATCACGGCCTGGTTGTTTCATCAGCATTCAGTCTCCTGGTGGTTGGGTCTTAAAGCTCTCACCAGATTCCTTAGGAGGCACATCTCACAGTGTCCCATGACAACAATCCTCAGGGGTGCAGGAGCTGCTCAGCTGAATGCAAGAGTGGATTCCCAATCTCAGCAGGTACGCCAGAGCCACCCCTGCACCAGGACCCAGCTGACTATTTCTCCCATACAGCCTTCTCAATGGCAGCCCAGCTAGCAGCCAAGCGGATGGGAGATCCACCCCACCCAGTATTTAAACCCAGCGGCTCGACACTGTTCGAGTCTACCCACTCATTTAAACCTTCCAAGGCAGCTCCAGCAAGCAATTTGGCCCTAAATCAAAAAACTGCAGGACCTCCTGCCTGTCCCCAGTCTTCTGGGGACAGGCCACCCATTCCCATGTACTCGCCTTCTGTGCTAGTTTTCCTCAGATCCAGACTTCCTCATTGGCTTCTGTGGTCCACTAATGCTTTAATGTGCCCCCAGAGTGATGTCTCCAGGTACATTACCCCGGCCAAAGGTAGCTGGAGTTTTAATTCCCCTGCCTTGCAGCAAGTGGCTAGAAGGGAGATGTTTTTAGTCCACCATCCTGCTCTGCCCCCAATATTTGACCTTCCATTTACTTCTTTCTTAATGGCCCTGGCTAAATTTCAAGTACAATATTGGATATAAGTGCTGAAAGTGAGCCTGCTTCTTTTTCCCAATCTTACGGGAGAACTTTCATTCTGCTTCTGAATATAGTTTTCTAGTATCTTGTTAATGATTTTTGCATCTATATTCATAAGGGTTATTGGTCAGTAGTTTTCTTGTTGTGTCTTTACCTGGCTTTAGTATCAGGGTACTAATGGCTTCATAGGAGTTAGGAAATGTTCTGTCCTCTTCTGGATAAAATTTTATAATACAATTTTCTCTTTTAATATATCATAAACTTTTTCATGATATTCATAATGAATTTTTTTAGTGGCTACATAATATTCTTGCAATTAGATGTAGTAGAACTTGTGAAACCATTCCTGTATTTACATTTGTTTCATATTCTTTCTATTATAAATAATAGAATATAAAATATAAAAATATTGCAACAATGATCACCTTTGTACAGATATCATTTTATTCTTCAGTGTCACTTTTTTCTAAGTGCATGCTTTGTATTTAAAATCAGGCCAGGTGCAGTGACTCATGCCTGTAAGCCTAGCACTTTGAGAGGCCAAGGTGCGAGGATTGCTTGAGGTCAGATGTTCAAGACTAGCCTGGGCAACATAGTGAGACCCCCATCTCAACAAGACCTTTAAAAAAATTAGCAGAGCATGGTGGCATACACCCGTAGTCCCACCTTCTTGGGAGGTGGGACTGGAGGCTTGCTTGAGCCCAGGAGTTTGAGGTTGCAGTGAATTCTGACTGTATCCTATTCAGGCAACATAGCAAGACCCTATCTCAAAAAGGAAAAAAACAAAAAAGAAAATCACTATAAGGATTCTTAGTAAAGCATAATCAGATTGAATCCTGATAATTCTGAGATCTTTTTTCTGCCTATGTCATGTGATTTATTTAGTCTTATCCATAATGTTGCAAGATGTCAGGCAATTTTAAATTTTAATTGATGGCTTCTTTATTCATTTCATGAGTAGTTAGAGTGGAAAACCATCCCCAACCACTCACCATTAATGTACTTGAGTGACTACGACAGTGGAATGTACTTGAGTGTCTACAACAATCTTGTCTTAGTGATGTGTTTTCTCACTTCTGAAATTGGAGTATAGATACTCTTTTACCAGGGATATTTGCTATTTAAATATTGAAAGGTTTAAAATGTTGTCTTTGTGGGACCTTATGATGATGAGCGATAAATATTTGAGAAGAAAATTGCAAATTATATGTTAGGATTAATACAGACTAAAAATAGTTTAGTTTAAAAATTTGTATTTGTTGTGATTGAAAACTTTTTAACAGATGTTCTAGTTAACTACTAAAGTAATAGAAATACAAATGATTTATAGATTCTCTGGGAAGAGAAATACTAACTACTTGATCAGAGATCTTAACCTTTAGAATGAAGTAGCTTCTTAGCATTTTATTTTGCTGATAGTTTTCTATCCTTGCAATTCTTTCATTATTAAGGATATATTTGACCAGACTCAGAGCTTGAGAAATTATTTTTGTTGTTGAGCAGGAAATATTAGAAAATTTAAAGAGTGAGTAATTCTGTCATACTTGAAACCTAGAGGTACAGTCTGAAATTACACATTAGCTATTACAGAAATGAGCTTAGTCATAAAATTCTGCAGCTTCCTGCAGAAAATATGGCAGAGATTTTATTTAATTCTTTCTGTGTGTCACAATTACTGATTATAATATAAATATGCTAGATACTGTCTATGAAAAATACAGAATGGGAGTTATTAATCATTTTTATTCTGAGATACATTATCAGTTATGAAATGGAAAATTACTGGTCTAATAAATGTATAGGAGCCCATACAATTAATTCTGCTGTATAACTGCTACTATAAGTCCCATATCTCCAATTGACTACTTGACATTTCCACTTGGATGACCTTATTATTTAATACTAACCTATTATCTGATGCTGAGTTCTTGTACAGTGATGCAATTTCCAATTACAATGTTTCCATGGAAAAAAAAATAACCTCTCCTTTGTGACATCTGTCATAGCATAGTGGAAAATGACTATTTTCTGTCTAAAGGACACTTGTACTTGTTTCTCCCTTTATTACTACAAACTCTCTATATCCCAACTTGCATTTTTCTCTCATTCCAAACTGTCTTCAAGCCAAGACTGTCTGGCATAGTTGAAAGCACTGGACTTGTGCCCTACTTTGGATTCTTCCACTTAATGGTATAACCCCCACCGGACATCATTTTTCCTTAGTTTTGTAAATTGAGGGTTGTGGATTAGATCTGTAAGCTTGCTTCAGTTCTCATGCTGTAAAAATTGAGATATCACTCTGGATGGGTTGTATGATCTGTCAGCAGTTTTCTTCTGGTATCAACATCTGTCTCTTTATTACTCTTATCCATTCAGTTATCAAATAGCTTTGTAAATTGCCTCTCATGTGAAATTTTTCACATCTTCTTTCATTTTTCTTTCCATTTTTGCTTGTCTTAGTCCAGGCTTAGATTATAAGAGCTTTCTATTTAGTTCTAATCTTACTTCACTGTATTTTATGCCCATAGTGCTTTTAAATTAATCTTCCCTAAAGGCCATTTTCATCGAATTACTTCTTAGAAAATATGTTAGCCCTCTTCTACATATCGTATAACAGCTTTTGGGTCTTCTGTTGAACTTGTATATCTCTAGCACTGACTTTCTGTTTTAATGTATGATATGTTACCTCACCCTGTGTTTTTTTCCCATCTATGATTCCTTACCTAAATGCCTTTTTCTTTTTCCCCTTCTATTCTTCTGAAAGACTGCCTTATTAAACTTAACCTAGCCAGTTTAGCAACACGTGGCATTCTCTGAGGGTTGATGCCACCTTTTCTTTCTTTCTTTCTTTCTTTCTTTCTTTTTTTTGAAACAGCCTCACCCTTTCACACTGGGTAGAATGCCATAGTGTCATACCTCACAGCAACCTCAAACTCTCAGGCTTAAGCAATCCTCTTGCCTTAGCCTCCTGAGCAGCTGGGACTACAGGCACCCACCGTGATGCCCAGCTAGTTTTTTGTATTTTATGTAGAGACAGGCTCTTACTCTTGCTCAGGCTAGTCTCAAACTCGTGAGCTCAAGCAATCCACCTGCCTCAGTCTCCCAGAGTACTAGGATTACAGACGTGAGCCACCCTGCCTGACCTATGCTACCTTTTCTAAGAATCCAAAATAATGATAAGGGGCAGGAAAAGAAAAATGTCTTCTACTGAGTTTTATCTCTATACCAGGCATGTTAATCTTATATAAACCTCTCAATAATCATTTGAGATTGACAGTATTATTTTTTTTGAGACAGTCTATGTCGCCCTTGGTAGAGTGCCATGGCGTCACAGTTCACAGCAACTCAAACTCTTGGGCTTAAGTTATTCTCTTGCCTCAGCCTCCTGAGTAACTGGGACTACAGGCACCTGCCACAACGACTGGCTATTTTTTGTTGTCGTTGTTTAGCAGGCCCGGGCCAGGTTCGATCCTGCCAGCCCCAGTATATGCGGCCGGCGTCTAACCACTGAGCTATGGGAGCCGAGCCAAGAGATCAATAGTATTAACCACATTTTACTATGAACTCTGAGGCTCAAAGAAAAACTTCTAAACTTCTTCTTTTTTTTTTTTTCTTTTGGGACAGAGTCTCACTTTGTCACCCAGGGTAGAGTGCCATGCGTCACAGCTCACAGCAACCTCAAACTCTTAGGCTTAAGTGATTTTCTTGCCTCAGCCTCCCAAGTAGCTGAGACTACAGTCGCCCACCGCAACACCCGGCTAGTTTTTTAGAAACAGGGTCTCCCTCTGGCTCAGGCTGGTCTCAAATTCATGAGCTGAGGCAATCCACCTGGCTTGGCCACCCAGAGTGCTAAGATTACAGGCATAAGCCAGCGCACTCAGCCTCAAAGAAAAACTTACACAAGTTCACAGTGTGTAACAGTCCAATCCACAGCTCCACTAGTAAGCAGTGGAGCTGAGATTGGAACTCTGCATATTTTTACTTCTCCCCGAAAAAACTTAAATGGTCAAAGAACCATTAATTGCCTTTTTACACCACCTCCCTCAACAAACACATAAGCTGAATTAAAGATACAATTATAAGTGCTTAGGATATGGTCTGGCACCTAGCAGGTACTCACTAAAGATTCAGATGAAAGTTTTTCTTCCATTTTGAAAATATAGGTATTTTAAGAGTTCTTTTTTTTACCTCATTTATCAAAGGATCTTGAAGTATGAGAGGCCTTTCATATGGTAAGGAGTATCTCATTTTGTTTCAGGGACCCCAAGGAGATTTCTAATGAGATTTGAAGTAAAAGGGAAAATACGAAAGCATTTTATTTTTTCCCATTAAAGTCTGCAAAAGAGATAGCTTTCCTGTGGGTATTCAGCAATCATACTTTCATAACATTGACAAGATAAGATTAGGACCAGTGGTGAACAATTCAAGCAGTGTTTGTTAATGAGATTTTAAAAGAAGTCAAATTGTTGGAAGTGACTTACGTACTTGTATTTGTCAATGACTGTCATTGTGAAAATGTAGATTTTTTTTTAATTTTTATTTTTTATTAAATCGTAGCTGTGTACATTAGTGCAGTCATGGGGTACAGTGTGCGGGCTTCATATACAATCTGAAATATTTTCATCCGACTGTTCAACATAACCTTCATGGGATTTTCTCGTTTAATGTGTGAAAACATTTGTGTTCTGCATTTAGTAGGTTTCACCTGTCCCTTCTAAGATGCACCATAAGTGTGATCCCACCATTTACCCTCTCTCCACCCACCCTCCCCCTCTCCTACCCTCTCTTACCCCTTTCCCCATCTCCTAGACCAAAAATCACATTACAACAAAGATATCTATACCAGATTGTTTATTGCAGCCTAATTCATAATTGCTAAGTCATGGAAGAAGCCCAAGTGCCCATCGATCCACAAGTGGATTAATAAGTTGTGGTACTTGTATACCATGGAATATTACGCAGCCTTAAAGAAAGATGGTGACTTTACCTCTTTCATATTTACATGGATGGAGCTGGAACACATTCTTCTTAGCAAAGTAGCTCAAGAATGGAAGAAAAAGTATCCAATGTATACAGCCCTACTATGAAGCTAATTTATAGCTTTCATATGAAGGCTATAACCCAATTATAGCACAAAATGTAGATTTTTAAAGAGGAGCAGCTACTTACAGAAAGAATGGTCTCTCTAAACTTAGTTTTCATTCTGAATGTCATAGTCATCTTGCATGGTGATTGACCCCATCTTTGTGGCTCCACTCATTTTTTCTATAGGATTGACTTCCCATCCCTGCGTACAGTCCTTTGTAGCTCTCCCAATGTTAATCCTGCAGCTTTAACCGACTGCTTGTTATTTCCATTGATGACACGCCATCTCTAACTTAGTATTCATTATGTGCTATGTTTATAATTGTGTGTTTGTGTTACTGTATTACCTTCTCAAATAAAGTATACAGTTTTTTGTGTAAAGACTTAAACTCCTTTGAATCCCCTGTACCTATTACACTGCTATGTATACAATAGGAGTTCAAGTACATGTGGTTACAATAGTCTTCATAAAGTAACTCTTCTCTTTTGGTAGCTTCAAAACCCTACCAAAGAGTTCAGAGTTCAGATACGATTGCAAACTGTATGGATGCAACTTAAAAAGATGCTGTTTTGTACCTTATAAAAATGAAACCAGTATTTCTGAAAATTGTTATGTACTTTGTAGAAGAAAATACTTTGTTTTTGATGAATGACTTAAATACATTTATATAAAATTAAATCCATTGGAACTTCTGAAGGTGACAGGTATGTTTACTATCTTAATAATGGTAATGTGCATATGGGTATGTGTGTATGTGCAAACTCATCAAATTGTATACATTATATAACTAAATATGTGCATTTCTGTGTGTAAAATTATCAATTAAGCTGTTAAAAATTATATCCACTGTGTTTAATGGGCAATATAAAATTACAGAACATATTTTTGCTGTTTATCTCACTTTAAATTAATTTTTCTATGCGTTTAGCTTGGTTTTTATTTCTCCTTTGTCTATACTTTGTCTTTAACCATTTTCTTTTTAATTTTTCGTTAATACTACTTCTGGTCCTTAAAGTGTTTGCAGCATATGTTAAATTATTTTTAATGTCTTGAAGTTGTTCATACAGAATTGAGGACATGGACCATGATTTATTTGTCTTTATGTTGACAATATGTCTAGCACAGTGACTGACACAAATCCAGTTAGTGGCAGATCACTGAGGTATCCTGAAATGGTGACCAAAGCTGGTTATTTGTTAAGTTGTCTGGGCCCTAGTCACATTCACAGTATAAATTATAAGCCTTGATGATGATTATGGACTCTTCACCATTTTAACAAGTCTTGATTATGATTTTAAGCTTTTGGAAAACATCTTTCAGTGAAAAAGTAAATATATACAAAGTATATTGATGTTTCAGCTTTGTATAAAATAGGCTTGGGTCAGAATTAATGATTCTGTATCTGCCGTGAGTCTTATATTGAAGTACCTTTTAATCATTGTGTGATTTAATCAACATGTGATATATTGTGATGTTTAAAATGTAGTTTTACAACATTTTGCTTTCCCTACCCTCTTCCTCCTTATTTTTATAAAGTTACCAGGCAGTGACATTGCCAGTGGGAGTGATGTGCTTTCAGATGTCATACCCAGTATTCCAAGTTCACCTTGCCTGCTTCCTAAAAAGAAAAACAAGCACCGGAATTTAGATGAACTTCCTTGGAGTGCAATGACAAATGATGAGCAGGTAAATATCTTCACATTCTTAATTAAAAGCATCTATGTGGAGAATATATGAGGCTGAGTTTATTGCCTAATTAAAGTTACTGGGTAAATGTACCTGAAATTTAGATTTAGTAATTTAACTATTTTTCAGGGTATAATCTTAAGTGCTTCTAATATATAAAACACATTATAATTGACATAGTAAAGGATGAGAGGTTTTAGCAGTGATATTGTTGTAATTTTTTATCACATAGGTGGAATATATTGAATATCTGAGTCGTAAAGTCAGTACTGAGATGGGTCTTCGGGAGCAACTTGACATTATTAAAATCATCGATCCTTCTGCTCAAATCTCCCCTACAGACAGTGAGTTTATTATTGAACTTAACTGTCTCACAGATGAAAAACTGAAGCAGGTATGTAAAGAAAATATAGATGGTTTACCTATTGAAAATACCACCATCTTCTAAAATGTAGACTTGAGTAATCATTGTAAATGCATAGATAATTAGTCTCCTGTAAGTTGAATTAGAATAAATCTATATCTTAGGCTAATCAACCCTAATGCGGTAACATAAGTTTCAAAGCCTATATAACTGAACAGCAGGTTCTAGATCCAGTGATCCCAGAAAGGTACTGCCAGATGAGATGTGCATAAATCCTCTTAAATCTACATGTTCTCCAATATTACCGTGATTTTTGCTGATATTACATTTTATAGCAGTAATGTTGACCTTGTTTGACTATCCAAATACCAATTATTAAAAGCTACTTTTCTGCTCTTTTTCTCTAGTACATGACTGAATGAATATTTTTTTCTTAAGTTCTACTTTTGGTTTGTTTATTTTGCATTTTTCATTATTTATGAAAAATTTCTTGCATTTTAATATTTCTCCCAACAGACGTAGTGTAATTTCCTACATGCCAGCTCATTTTTCATTAGTATGGTAAATTGGTATCTTGTATTTGAAGACAAGTACTATTGGCCCTTAGCTAAGATTGGGGAAACACTCTGATCTTAGATATAATCTGAAATTTAGTTTAATCATCTGAAGTGGAGACCTTTAACAAACACCTTATCTCATCTATGTTATTCAATTGCTAGTTTCTATTCATTGTTATTTTCTTGTAATCTTAAATTATGAAGGCCAGTAGCCTTCCAGTTACTGATTATATTTTATATGCTTTTAAAATCTAGCTCATGTTTTTTGGAATTTTGAATATTGTCCATTTTTCTGGTACTTATTTCTAAATTTAGAGATTTAATTTGCCCTTCTGTTCTATCTTATTTATGAATCTACAGCACTTTTGATTAAGTACAATGTAATTTTTCCCTCCCAGAATTTTAGGGGTAGAAAGTCAGGGTAAAACACTAACCAGTTTTTGTCTGTGTATCCCAAGGTCAGAAACTATATCAAGGAGCATAGCCCTCGCCAACGGCCTGCAAGAGAGGCCTGGAAGAGAAGCAACTTTAGTTGTGCAAGCACCAGTGGAGTGAGCGGTGCCAGTGCCAGCGCCAGCAGCAGCAGTGCCAGCATGGTCAGTTCTGCAAGCAGCAGTGGGTCCAGTGTTGGAAACTCTGCTTCAAACTCCAGTGCCAACATGAGTCGAGCACACAGTGACAGCAACCTGTCTGCAAGTGCAGCAGAGCGGATTCGGGATTCAAAAGTAAAACGTCTAATCAATACAGAACTTTACCTTTCAATACTAACATTAGTACTCCTTCATATAAATTTCTTAAAGAGTTAAAATGATCCTGCTGTCCTGATGCCTATGGGTTTTGGTTTCAATTGTGCAAGCAGGATGCTCTGCTACTGAATTAAGCACTCTAGCCTGAGTGCTTTAACATGCTGTTTTGACCCACAACCGTATTGTTACATACAATTTTACCTGATTTGTGTGTCTGTTTTAAGTAAGATAAATTGGTGGAAGTAACGAGTTATTCTCAAGATTGCAATATTGACTGCAACTCACTACTGAGCGAATCTCACTATGTTGCTGATGTTGCTGTCTATTAGCTCCTAAGAATGTTGTGTATGTTTTGTGTTTGTCTAATGTTTTCTTAGTGTTTTAATCTTGAATATTTATTCTTAGCTAATTTTAAAATGTAATAATGCTTTCTGTAATTTCCATCTGTTCTTTCACTTTTGAAAAAAATATATAATATTGTCAGACAATAAAAGAAAGGAAAATGTAAGCAAATATAAAATGGTGCTGTGGCTTAGCAGGGGAGTTTAGTTCCTTGCAGTGGCAAGAGTCTAAAGAGCCATTTTAAGGATGATAAGAGAATTTTTTTAATTCTCTGGGAACCCAGTGGTGACTTTAAGATTCCTTCCCTGGTTCTTAGTGAAGTAGCAGAAACATAGCTAGCTTTGTTGGTTGCCAAGGGATTTCTCTGGACATGTGGTCATTCCTTTTTGGCATCAGTTCACCAGTGACAAGGGTTGGAGTACTCACAGGGTTTCTAATGGAATTTTTCCTTTTTTTTTTTTTTTTCTTTTGGCAGTTTTTGGCCAGGTCTGGGTTTGAACCCACCACCTCCGGCATATGGAGCTGGCACCCTACTCTGTTGAGCCACAGGCGCCACCCCTTCTAATGGACTTTTAAGATGGTATTGTCCTAATATGAAAGAGGCATGATTTTTTTCCCCAGCCATTGTAAAATTGCTAGTGTTTTTAGATGAAAGGAACTTGAGAATCATAATCATTAGTGGTTTGGGCAATGTTCTCTACATTGGTTTTCAGTAGTGTCCCCTAGTATTAATTGTATGTTCACCATGCACTGATATCAATGTACCTTAATTGGATTTTTTTAAAAAGGAAGTCTTTGAAATGTCCAGTTATTTATAACTAACCAAAATTATCAAATTTTAGCCTTTCCTAATCAGAAGGCACTGGTCAAATATCATAAAAGTACAATATTGAAGAATTGTTTTCAATTCTAAGCCAATGGCTCACTTAATTGGAACAAGGATAGCTCTTAAGGTTTAGAAAATGGAGAATTTGATTCATAAAACATTTAGGAGTAAATATGCCAAGAACTCAAACCTTGCTGATTTAGACATTTTTATTTTGACAGAAGCGATCCAAGCAGCGAAAGTTACAACAGAAGGCCTTCCGCAAGAGGCAGCTGAAAGAGCAAAGGCAGGCCCGGAAGGAGAGGCTAAGCGGGCTGTTCCTTAATGAAGAGGTGCTGTCCTTGAAAGTGACTGAGGAAGACCATGAAGCAGATGTTGATGTTTTGATGTAATAAGGATGAATTGATCAGCGTTCTTTCTAAGCACTAAAGTATTCTATCCTTATTGGTTTACATGCATCTTGACCAAAATTTTGGTTAGAGCTGTGCTGATATACCATTAATAATTTAAGCCAGTTGTTCTTAGTGGGTGGTCCAGGGACCTGTGGCTTCAGCATTACCTGAGAAGTTGAGAAGTTGTTGGGATGCCTACTATTGGGCCCACACCCAGACCTAGTGAAACAGAAACCTTAGCGAAGGGGCCCAACATTGTGTTTTAACAAGTGCCAGGTTATTCTTAGGCACATTCTAGTTTAAGAACCACTGACTTGGGTAAGTGTTTTGACTATTTAAACATTATGGTGGTTAAGCAGGCTTTTTCAAAGACCTGGTACTTTTACATTTTAGAAGATTTCAAAGTACTGCTGACAAGTAGTTTATTATGTCAATATACATACGTGTGTGAAGATCATAATTCCGTTCCCTTCTTAATGTTATAATTTCTTAGTTTACTTTTTCTCAAGGGCCATAGCATAATTCTTGATAACTGGTAGAGATCTTTTTTGAGGTGTGGGAGTGGGCAAGATGTGGATTGCTGTTTACAATAGTGCCTTCATTAGGTTTAGTTCTATTTTCATTCATTCTTAACTCAAAGGTATAATAACAGGCCCTACTCTTCTTCCTGTTAGATTTATTTTTTTCAAATTATGTAAATTCAGTATTCTTTTTGTAAGTGATGACTACTGAAGAAATAATGTTACTAGTAGCTGAACTTTAGACTTGATGTTATGTTGATTAATACTCAAATGGGAAAGTAATTAAGGCAAAAGAACCAGTTCTGCTTTTCCATTGCTTACTGAAATTTTAAGCTGTAAAATTGTCTCAGAGGCAAAAAATAAGTCTCTGTATCTCTCTCAAGTTCTTTTTGTCTTTTTTTTTGTTTGTTTGTTTGTTTGTTTTCCAGCACAGCTCTAATTTTTAAATATTTTGGCATAATAGCTTCTGGCATGTGACCTGGTTAATATTCAAAATTACCTGATGGAAACCCTTACAGTTATCTTCTCTATAAATTAGATATATTCAGAGTAGTAAGATATAGAAACTTTAGGTTGTTGGTTATTAATAGAACCCTAATTTTAAATGTGAAATCATGGAGTATCTTTACATGTTTTTGTAGAGAGTTTGTTATTATGAACATTGGGAATAGTGTGGTTCCTTTTCTTCTCCCACGTCTTGAACATTCACATGGGTTAAAGAAGATGAAAACTGATACTACTGACAATCAAGCGACTTTCTGACTTTGATAATTTTCTTTGTATTGTAGGTAATCATGGTTCCGTAGAAGAGTTTTAATCAATATTTGTTAAACTCCAGAGTCCAGATGGTAATAGGATTTCTGCTTTTTAATTTTTGTCATATTATGTAGCTTGTTAAGAAAAAGATTAATGAATTTAATTCTTAGTTGATATAAAGGCTTAAACTTCGCTTATAATCATGTGTATTAAATTTTTGATTTCATTTTGGTTTTTAAATACTAGGGAATGAAAACTGAGGATAAAAATTGATGCATTGCAGCTTTGGGGAGGTCTGTGGTATGGTTGTAACCTTTTGAAGACTACTAAGGTCATCATTTAAATTTTTA